>VYZX01010864.1:31228-48908 GCA_013401335.1 Brachypteracias leptosomus
GATTGAAAAAAATGAACAAAAGAAAAAGTAAAAATAAATAAGACAACTAAAGAAAAACAAATGAAAAAAAAAGAAGAAACTTAGAAAAAGCAAAATGTCAGATAATCATATGCACCTTGGCTTATTAACATGAGGAAATTGAAAATGAATAGACCAACTAAATGGTGAAAAAGGATGCAGGGGAAATACATGAAAATGAAACCTCAAAACAATATTACCTACCTGTAATTAAAATTCTTCTTGAAATAAAACAAAAATGTGACACTTCTATGAATACCGACCTATTTTTATAATCACTGCAATTACTGCAAGCTATAATATTTTAAATGACATATGACATGTATTTACTTACAAATTTGGACAGATCCCCTTCAAGTGGGTTTATTTTCTTTGAGAAAAATTCTCTCTATAAAGAACTCCTAAGAACTTGCAATAATTGCTAGAAGTTGCTCCATAAGTTGCCATTTTTGTAGACTACTCACTCTCATAAACAAATTATTATTTTTTCTTAATAATTGAGTCTGCCTAGCACAAGTCAACCTCAAATTCCGTTTAACTGGAAGGTGTTTACTGAAACATTTATTGTAGCCAACATACTAGGAGCATGCAGTCAATAGAAGACGAAGAAAGTCTTAGTCAAAGATTTACCTACCAGGAAAATGTGACAGGCTTGTTGATTCTGACTGTAATGTGTACTTACCCTAGATCAGCTGCCTGTTTTATTTTTTTTAACTCCTCTTGGAGACACCTTTGTTAGCAAAAAATTAAATCCTACCAGTAATGTAGGTAACTTCTACAGGAAAAAAAATAAAAACCTACCCCCAAACAATGTGTCAAGAAAGCAAATATTCATTTTACAAAAAGAGTTCACAAGCTCAGCACATCAAAACCGTGAGACTCTGACTTTGTTTCATCTCCTGTCACCAGCACCAATCCCTTCAGAGCAAAAGTGCTAACATTTACTGATTTGTACTTGAAGGAGTCTGTTAGCATATTTACCTTTTCGGGGCTCCAGAGCATTTAAGCATACGTCATGCCATTCCTTTCAGTGAGGCAAAGTACTGAAAGTGTGGCATGCATTTAAGTGCTTAAATGCACTTTGACTTTTCAAAGTCTATGCTTATTAACTGAGAGCGCCAAAAAGGGAGCTATAGATAAAATTTGCTGGTAGAAGTACTGAACTACTACTGATCTACTAATTTTCTCCCTTTTCTTAAGGGAAAAAAGAAACAAATGGATTTCTCGTACTTATACTAGGCACATTAAACAAAATGAAAGCAACAGAGAAGGCCTCAGACCCTGCTGTGACCTACTGCATTTACACTTACAACTCTTCTGCAGGGATCAATGGCTTTTTACTCAGTAAAAAGTATACTCAGAGAGTATACACTGATCTTCTGAAGGGAAAACAGAAGGGAATGTACGAACACTTCAACTAACTAGAGGAAGTGAATGGAAGCACAGATGAGAATTATCACATTTGGGATTTTTTGGGGGGTTAATTCAGCAATCAAGTACTCAAAACATGTTGGCCCCCTTCTAACGTCAACTTATGCAGGAAGAAAAATACAAGTAAAATCTCCCTTAAGGATCTTATACATAAAGAAACAAATCCCTGGAGTGTCTTTCTCTGAAACCAAGATGAAAGGCAACAGCATATTCTGGTGAGTATTGCTAATAAACTCATAAAAGTTTATTAATTTTTAATCCATTATACTCTGAAAATGCAAAATATTGCATTTATGTAACTAAGGATAATCTGTAGGCTACTCGTGTAACCAGTTTTATTACTGAATATACTTTCCTCTTAAAATACACAATTCTCACATAAAAGATTCTGCAGTCTTTTCAACAAAAAACCAGGATCTGTCCACTGAAATCAACTGGATTTTCCTACTATCAGAAGACATGAGGCTGAATAAGGTATGAAATATTCCTATATTCAAGAAGTGAGAAATGGCAATATGCATACATACGGAACATGCTACCCTGGCCCCTATATGTTTATTTTGTATCCACAGTCTAAGAAATCTTCACCCAACATAGAATAAGCATTCTATATAGCTAAAAAGGCTCCCAAAATAAATAAATAAGTAACTTTTTCTTCACCAAATTACTGATTCTCGATTGCTAAAATCAAAAGATGCCTTGCCACTACATTTAAAACTAGCCTTGTATTATATAAACATATTTTATGCTTATTCCCAATGCCTTAGAAATACTTCAGAAGCACATTCAGCATTGGTTAAAGGTCTGCAGCACTGTATCTCCAGCCACACTAACTACTCTTAATATATAACACTAACAAAGAATTATGGTCTAATCACATCTGTCATGAATGCAAATTCAAAATCCTCATGTCAATTGAGAATGTGGATTTTTTGTTTTGAATAATATTCTTCTAAGAAAAGGCCATTTTATTGAAAAGAAATACAAATAGAATTGCACTGTTTTAAAATGACACAGTGTCATAATGCAAACTGTGAGGAAAGCAAAACTTATCAGCCAAGAGAAGCACTTCTGGACATCATCCCCATTTTAAAACTTATTTATAATTTTCTGGCAAATTTTTGCATCTAATTTGCAGACAAATGTGATGTGTTTCATGACATAAGCATCCATATGGGTTACCATAAGCATCCAGTGAGAAAACAATTTTTCTACTGGTGTGAAAGATGACTGAACACCATAGAAATTCTAGACTTAAAATGTCTAACTTAAAATCAGAATGATTAGCTACTGCAGAAGAACAGTTATGAGGAAATTTTTGGTACAGTCTAAATTATCCAAACTAACCCATTCTACAAATCTTTTGTGCTTCAGGGAGATGCTGCAGGAAAAACTTAGTATTAGAGGAAATCTGCAGACTGGGCAGGTGGAATTTTGTAGGTGGGGGACTGCTATTAATTTATATCTATTGCTTGATAAAACATTTTATTATTATAAAATATTATGACAGCATAATATTATCTCCTTAGAG
This sequence comes from Brachypteracias leptosomus, assembly GCA_013401335.1. Classification (NCBI taxonomy): domain Eukaryota; kingdom Metazoa; phylum Chordata; class Aves; order Coraciiformes; family Brachypteraciidae; genus Brachypteracias; species Brachypteracias leptosomus. The sequence continues at coordinate 34,209 of VYZX01010864.1, forward strand.
ACTAGTTTACAGAGGCTTTTTCTGAAACTATGTAAGAGCCACTCACATACTAAGGTAATCACAATACACCTACAAAAGACACCTAAGCATTCTTTTGCTGTATTAACTGTATTTTTATCATTTTGCCTTTTTCTCTGTTGCTGCCTTTCTGGAATACTGAAATTCATCTCTTTGAGAAATACAAGTGAACTGAGTCAGAAAGGAAAAACACCTACTTGACTGCATGGTTCTTGCTGAGATTTCTGCTGTCGAAGCACCCAGGCCTTGTGGAGAACGTGCAGCTAGACGGAATAAGTACAAGCTGTTTGGCCTTAAGCCTTGCAGGCGATAAGATGTAGCAGGTTCAGTGGAAAGCCGTTGCTAAAGGTAGGTAATAAGAGGATGTCTCGATTAAGATTCAAAGACTCTGATTCCCTTTGTTGCCTATGGAAAAAGTGCTTTTATACCCTGATGATAAACCCATCAAGAAAAAATGAAATTCAAGAAAATAAATCAGAACCAACTCAAACTAAAGCAAAGCAAAAATGAACTCATTATTTTTGATAAACACATATTAGGGAACAGCTGGGAAATACTGTTTGACTGTTTGAGGAAGCAGTATCTGTGTACAAATTATAAAAGACTTTTCAGACAATAATACATGAACAAAGCCTTACCAATAGTTACCTCTTATAGCGAGCTATGGAGCTTTATAATGTGAATAATCTTGGGTTTAACCTACTTGTAGTTATATTTGTGTTCAAATTATTAAGAAGCAAATTCTTCCAAAGGGTGACTTATTAAGCAGAGGCCTGCATTCTATTTGGAGACAAAATGTGGATGTGGCATCCTTCCACAAGCTTATGCGTTCATAGTATATGTGTGAAGCTGCCATAAACATAAGTTCAGCTGAAGCATCAGCAATGAGTTGGTGATGCAGAAGAAATCAATGAAGCTGACACTCTCCTGTTGCCTTCTGAGACTGCTGGCTTCTTTCTTTTGTCTTGGGCACCTAGCAATATAGCATGGCTCCCATATCAGAAGAACAGTTTATTCTAAAGTTTGTGGTACTAAAATCACAGAGGCCCTTTAAATTGAAAATTCTTTCAAAATGCCAGTATGGAAAGAGTCAATAGCATATTTGCTTCTCAAACACTACTGAAAAATTGGAGAAGCTTGAGAACTCACTTGGTGGAGAAGAGAAACAAAAATTCTCTAAGGCTGAAAGTAGACTTCAAAGTCCAAGTGTAAGTGCAAAAACATCTTGATGAGACACAGAATCACAGAACGGCAGGGGCTGGAAGGGACCCCTGGAGATCACCTAGTCCAACCCCGCTGCTAAAGTAGGTTAACCTAGAGCAGGTTGCACAATATTGCGTCCAGGCTAGTCCTGAGTATCTTGAGGAGACTCCACAACCTCTCTGGGCAGCCTGTTACAGTGCTCTGTCACCCTCAAAGTAAAGAAATTCTTCCTCGTGTTCAGATGGAACCTCCTGTGGTCCATTTTATGCCCATTGTTCCTTTTCCTGTTGCTGAATTCCATTGAAAACAGTCTGGCCCCATCATCTTGACACTCACCCTGTAGGAATTTGTAAACATTTATAAGATCCCATCTCAGTCTTCTCCAGGCTAACCAACACCAGGTCTCTCACCCTTTCCTCATAAGAGAAATGCTCCAGCCTATTAATCACCTTTGTAGTCCTATGCTGGACTCTCTCCACTAGTTCATTGTCTCTCTTGAACTGGAGAGCCCAGAAAAATGTAACATGTCCCACGTCCATAATATGCCCCAAAACCACTTCTGCTTCCAAGTCTTTGTAGAGGAAGCAGCTTGGAGAGACAAGATTAATGCCTGAAACTGGATGAAACTTCTGTGGATGACTTGTTGCAAACAACAGCCAAGTTCCACTGGCTGGTAACCACTGAAAGCACTTTCTCTTGTCTACACAATCTTAGTCCATCAATATTAGTACTAAAGAATGTTACTAATCCATCAATTCTAAATGCTTGCAGCATTTTATGTCTGACTCATTAAAATGTACTTAAAAGATATATGCTCTTTTCACTTACCTCCTCCCCATGCTCCCCATCTTTGTAAACTAGTTCATAGCTGGAAATGGTATCAGAGCGTGGAGGTGTCCAGGAAAGCAATATACTCGTTTCAGACTCAGGTTCTGCTTTGAAGTTCAGTGGCTGACCAGGTACTAAGGAAAAAGTTGAGCAATATTGCCAACTGTTTATTTGGCTAATCCAACACTGATCTTTCAATTTTTTAAAATTATTATTTGCATACTTCACACAATATTACTTTCATTGAACTTACTGAACTTAGATTGATTAACTCTACTATGAAATAAATTAATCTGACCTCAGGAAAAGAATAATGATATATTTACTTTTCCCATTACAAATTATCAAGGATTTTAAATAAATGCTTCACAGTGTAAGTAATTCACACAGAACTGAAATGCAATTGACCAGAAGTCTGGCAAGGAGTACCAGCAATCTAATAACATATGTGTGAAATGGCAAATATATACATTTATATATGTACGTATATATGGGGAAATGCTAGTATTACATAAGATTCACTTGAACAGTCAAGAAGAAAGTGTTAAAACCATTACATGCATTCTCAGATCTGAAAAGTTTGTTCAGCTCATAAATAACTAAAATACTAAACACATCCTGTTATTTAAGAAAACACCTAAATATTGAATGCTTTTTTAACCTGAAGATGTCATAATGTATTGAAGAGATCTTCAGTAATGTACTCAATAAGTGGCATATTTTTACCCTTTTAATGACTTGTATTTTTACCGATTTTTTACAACTCTTTCTAATTGGAAGAACTAAAAGCGCAACTTTGATTCCAGTAGTCATTAACATAGTCTGTTGTTATGACTTTTATAATGGTCAAAGAAACTATACAGACTATCCTCATTTACTTCTGCATATAATAAGGCTGACAGGGAAAAGAGTAAATTATAACCCTGTCATTGAAATGTATGCAATTATTTTGGAACCCAAATTCTAAAATATTACCTTCAGTTAATAGGGCTGTTAATAAACCATGAAACAGTCTTCCACAGCATTTTAGCTTTTCAAGAATAAAATATGGCATGCTCTTATTATTTTATTAAAAAATGAGATGTAGTACTTAGCACATACTGAGAACAAGTAGGATGTGACAATAATGATTATTTCACCATTTTTTTTCAGGGTAGAATTTTATTATAGCATTGCAAGTATGTTTCTTTTGTACGCTAAAAGACTTAAAAACACCGTGGAGCAAAGGATAAAAATAATTTCGATTGCAACTCTTATCTTCCCCAGATTCCTACAGAATGTCACTCTGAGGGTAACAATGTCCTCGTGTACACTGATGTAGTTTTGATATCTAGCCTTTAAATAGACAGATAACCTGTCAATTTGAGGTGGACATTCAAGCTCCTGAATGGATGTTTCAAGTCCCTACCATTCACTTTGGTTTTATTCAGAAACAGGACAAAACAGAAAAGGAAAGGTGTAGAGGGATGTTGCCTATTTTAGATGGAATAAGTGAGGGTGAACAGGAGACCATGTCTTTTTATGGGAAGAAAAAGGAACAAGAGTAATTAGCTATTTTTCTAAAAGACGTCTGGTGTAAAAAGAAAACACTTCCTGGGTACTGCAAAATGCAAAAGATCACAAAGTACAGGGATCAATCACAAGAAATATCAACAAAGTATTTTTGTCAGAAATACTTCTAATTTTATTGCTTTAAAATTAAATGGATTTGAACTCAAGAGGGAGAGAGTGTGACAACAATAGTGCCTAACTTTGAAAGAGATTCTAAAATACTTTAACTTGGCAAATCTATAGCATAGTTGTATAAATGCATTTACTAGGTGAACATTACAACTTTTTAGGTTAGCTGCTTCAAAACATTCCTGAGTAACAACCAGACAAGAGCTGCAGATTTGCCTCGTGTTGAACATAGCTGAAAGTAGATGGGGAGCCCCACTGCAGGCTTGTCAAAACTTAATAATAAAATCTGGAGTCTAGGCAGCTATTTGGAAGTGTTTACTGTGCTACAGGATGTTCCAAATGTATCTTCTGAAACTCAGGTGGGTACCTGGCTGTAAGAATCTTTTTTTCTTCATCTGACAAAAAGATAAAAACTTTTATAAGTGTCCTGTGGAAAAAATTATTTGCTTCAATGTGTATCAAAGGAGAGGACTATCCCCTCTGCTCAGTTCATGCCAGACCATACCTGGGTACCACATCTGGTTTTGAGCCTCAGCAATATGGGTCTGGGCCGCAGTCCTTGCAGTGTGAAGAGAGGCTGAAGGACTGGGGCTAGTCCAACTGGGAGAAGGGATGGCTTCAGGGGCACTCAACATCATCCCTGGCACTGATGGGAGAGATGGAGGAGACACAGCCGGGCTCTTCACAGTGCTGCATGGCAGGAGGGCGAGAAGCAGCCTCACAACATGAGAGGGTCAGGCTGGAGGTGAGGAGAAGCCTTTTCCCCACAAGGACAGCTCAACTTTGGGGCTGAGGTCCAGGGAGGTTGGACCACAACTAGTCTGGGGGGGTTTTATGCCTCAACTGGGTGAAGCTCTGAGCAACCTGATATGATCTCACATCTGAGCTTGCTCTTGGCAGGTGCTGGAGCCAGAGACCTCCCCAGAAAATCATCCAGCCAGCCTGAATCACCCTGTGCTACTATGATCTGTGCTTAACATATGGATATATGCATTGTAAAACATAGGCAGGCAGTAATAATAAATGACCAGTCAAGTGACCCATATGAAAGCTAGTACCATCCATTATGATAAATTTGGCAGCAGATGGAGATGAAGGGTATTTACTGTCTCTCTGCACACTTTAAGACACTCATTCTCCAAGTATTCCTTCCAAAAAACTTTTTCATGGTCTTAGGTTTGCAATTCTCTATCATTTTATAAGACAAGTTGGTGGTTAATTGGATTTTCCCAGATGCTGTTTCTCAAAATAATATCCTGCTTCAAAATCTAGTCTCCTATCACATTTTTCAACCACAGTTAAGCAACTCTGAAACTGAAAACACTGACAGAATAAATAAGTGACAGGGAAATCTGCATTGATCCAAAAAGATAGAGAAGATGGAGAAGAAAAAAAAAACCAAAATAACAGGAACAAATTATTGCTGATAAACTCTGGTAGGCAACCCAAGGTTTAAAACAGAGAAAAAGTATGAGATAAGAAAGTGGAACAATAACTTTTAAACTATTTAGAATTTATGACTAGAACACACAACGTCTGACAAAAAAATTCTTCAGTGGCATACGGGAACTAAGCCAAGCTGGAGGAGCTCATAGAGGTACTGGTCTCCTTCAGAGATGGAAAAAAACTAGGCAAACTGGAAAATCTGTGTAAGTGGACTTTATACTCTTGCTGAAATGTTTTAAATTAAACAGATCAAATCTAAATTTCTATGTTAGTGCTGTACATGGTCAGGTTTCTGAATGGGATATTTCTGCATGAGCATTTTCTCAATTTTGTCTTTTCTGCTTTGAAGTCAATGTGTCCTACAAACATGCATTAGAATCTATAACTTCCCTGTGCATCAAGTATATTTTGTCTTATTTCTTGCTTGTAAACATGACATAACTTAGGTAGTACACATGATGAAATACTACAACACAGTGACAAAACAAAGTCCAGAATCACTCTTTTCAAAACTTCATACCAAGATGTGCCCCTTTGCTTGCCTAGTCCTCCATGTTTATTGATGGATAACCAGAAACATAGATCACTGGATCTTGCCCTGCATATGTCTATCCCTGATTCAAGTGTCATAACACAATCATAAAATGATCTCTCAAACTGGAAAGGCACTTTAGTTTCCTACACAACTCCTCAGCAGGATAAGGTAACCAGAAAAACACTTCAGGGCTTTCCAAGTGATGCTGGAAAGAGTGGAGAGTCTCCAGGCTGCAAAGCCCCCCCAACATTGCTAGGGTGAAATCCATACCAATAGCAAAATGTAACCGATTCAATTAAGAATCAGTTCTACAAAGGACAATAGATCAATCAAGAGAATTTACAATCAGTTGGTAACTGAAATGGATCAAGAGTTCATGCTTCTGCTTGCTCTGGAAGAAGCATGAAGTTCTATAGAGAAGCTCTTACAATTGAAGAGTTAACATGCTTCATATTTTTTATTTTTTAAAACAATATTTACACTATTTGGAATACCAAATTCTCATGTAATATAATTGCAAAATAAAACAGGTAGTATACTAACTATACATGCATCCTGCTCCCACTCTGTCTTTCTGCTATAACAGAAATAACCTCTTCAGATGAGTCTGAAGATAGCTGAAGCTTGCAGTTCTGTAGTATCAAACACAGAACCACTGTATTCAAAATAATTAACTACAATATATTTCAAATGTCCACAAAGCATAGCACTTTTTGTGAAAAATAATCAGAAATCTATAAATCACTTTCTGAAAATAATATGTATAACTGATATTGAGGGAGCTCACAGAATAAAATAAACATTTTGTTCCGTCTTAAAGACAGAGTCTGCATAGTCTTGTCTGAATGACTAGAGAAGATGAGATGACTGATTCTCCATAGAACAGATGAATTATTCTTCAGAATAATTCTGTCTACACTTTATTTCTACAGTGTAGCATCAGAGCTGCCTAAAAATTATTTCAAGCTGCATTTTTCCATACTTAAGTTCAGTGAAGAAAGTAATGTGTGCACATTTCCACTGCTCATCCATATATTTGTAAAAATCAGAATTCTGGACTAGAAAAAAATTAGATTAAAAATAATAATAATAAAAATCTATATCCATGCCATATATTATGTCTTAATCCAAAGGAAGAGGTGGAGATTAAAAGCTAGAAAAAAACACTGTGTGAGGGTGAGATCCTCAATACTGTTCTGATTGTGTTAGCATTTAAATGAACTAAACATAGAGACTATGGCACTTCATAGAAGTTAACTGTGCTTTGAGAGCAGAGGGGTTATTCAAAGGCTGAAATATTCTTTGCTACATGACCAGAAACGTTCCTTAAGGGGAAATTTGTTACTTAAAAATCATCCTGCATCCTACCTCTGTTTCAAATTATTTCCCTCTCACCTGCTTCCTTGCATCATGGTTGACTTTTCAGCTGCACAGTCTGAACTCTTCCTTTGTGGAAGTCCATTACTATGAAATGTTTCACTAGCATGAGGTTTCCCTGTTCATGTGTTCATGAAAAATTTGAAATGTCTGGCAAAGAAGCTAGCTTGCCACAACACAGAATTGTATTCTCTTACTACAGATTCCTTTTTCTCTGAATTTCTAATCTTCTTTTACAATAATAACTCCAAAACTACGAACTCATTTCCTTTAAACTAAGGCTCCCTTTATGTGCCCTGCAAGTCAGATACTTGACCTTCTCATTACTGTCCTTTTCCATATGTTCAAAATATTAGCCTCTAATAACTGTAATAATCCTTAGTCTTCAAACCACTGAAAATCCTTGATTTAAAATTAACAATATGATTTATATTGCGAGTTCTTATTTAATGAAGTGTACATTTACAGGTACACATTCACTTCCTAAAATATATTTTCTTTCTGTCTTTCTTCAGTAACCCACTACCCCATAGACTTTGTGTACCTCTCATTCTCCCTTCTTTCTGCCTAAGCTCAGAATGAAAACAGGATTCTCTGAATTCCCTCAGTAACTATCCTGGTTTTGTACACTAAAAAACAAACTAAATGAAACCACATCAAAACCAAACCAAGACATCCAGTTTAAAACTCAAGAATTTTCCTGGTACACACATATTGAAGTATGCTGCTCAGAGTATGTGTACTTCTGCTAAATTTAAGCAAAGAAAGGAAATATGAGAACATACTTAAGAAGTGTGTCCTGGGCAGCTAAATAGAGACAGACTAGCAGAGCTTCTGTTTACTAATGAAGTAAAGAAAAAGGACAAGAAGTATCACACTAAAGCTTATACTGGTATTTCTTTATTCTAAAACTTGGTGTTAGCAAGTCAATTCACTTAAATAATACACTGGTCCTGACACCATCCTCAGCAGAATCAATTCCTTTAATCCAAAGTCTTAGATATAGCTTTTGAAAATGATCTTCCCATATCCAAAAGTCTCAGCTCTACAGCTGTTTTCTGATAATTTCATAAAATGGTGTCTTACAGTAAAGAAAACACTGCTGAAAAGAACTGGGCAACAGGACACAGATTTTCCTTCAAATGCTTAAGCAGAATGCTGAAACACAAAACTGAACATAAAATTTTTATTCTTTTTAAATTATTTGTCTGTTTGAAAACTGCTTCCTTCTCTTTCTCTCAAACCACATGTTTCTAGTTAATATTTTAATTAGAAACCTAATTTTCACTATAAACAGAGTTTTGGCTGGCCTGAAAAGTCAGAAGCCATTCATACTGCCATTTCAAAAGAACACTTGTGTTGTACTAGGAAGGCAAATATTCTTGTAAACAGGCTTTTTAAAAACAAATTATTCATCTTTTTACAATCTCTCTCCAAAGGTCAGAATACACATAAAGGAGAAAAGCTTTGAAGGAAACTAAGCTAAGGGAGCCTCTAAGCCACAGGTGTCAATGAGATTTTGTTGTACATATACTTTAATCTCCCCAAAGTAAGCATCAGGGCTAAGCTACATATTTACAATGATGTGCTTATTTGTTGCAAAAAAAGGGGAAAAAAAAAAAAGTAATCACTATCCCATTCCTATTTTTACTCTTTTACATATGTTTCTATTAAATCCATCTACTTAATTTTTAAATGGTACTTTCTAAATTGCTAGATTTATTTGGATGAGTTTCAGCTTGAGAGATACTTAAACCTAAACAATTATATTCATATTTAGAGTACAGCAAATCTGGAAGAGAAGGACAAGGATGGTATTTTATTCTGCAGTGTTTACTGAAGAGAAACTGCTGGATAGGAAGATGGGAAAATCTTAGATTTTAAACATATCCTGAACTGGAAAACTGCACTAGACTCTCTTAACTATTTTTCTCTTTAAATGTTCGTATTTCAAGCACAAGTATCAGTGCTTCAATATGTCTCCTGTATGCCATATTTTTTGTTTTATTTTGATTTTTAACACAGTGGCAAATAAATAACGTTAAGTCAACTCTGTGATGAAGTTGAAAACATGTATTGAGAATCCCTCCTGCACTGTTAACATTGTAATTTCTTTGGATTGCAACAGTAACCAGAAACAGATGGGGATGTTTAATGGGAAGTTCTAGAAAGGTTTTATTAAACAGAGCTTTTCTCAAGTGACCTCAGCAAGTAACATAACTTAGGCCAGTCCAGCTGAGCGTCAGTGCTCATTGTTCCAATTGCTTCATACTTCCCTGGGGAAGACACTGACAAACTCTTGCTAATCTAAAAGGTTTATGGTTCTAAGTGAAAACAGAGATGAGGAACTCACTAAAGCTTCTTAAGAACCCTTTGCACATAGGTTCAAAAAGAAGTCAGGTGTCAATATAAAAACCAGTCCCTGAAAAAGGTTAAAATTACCAAGGTAAACCACGGCATACGTATTTACATTTGCATGCGCACACAGATACATTTTAATGTACCACTAGAAGGTCTAAAAAGTTAATTTAGTAAGTTCTCAGCTGAAATACTGCAAAAGGTAACACCTAGACCTTTGTGTAACACAACACTTAGAAATGTTTCAGGGCTTCACCTTAATTTCTGATTTTATTAAAGGTATACTGGTAAAATGTAAAAGTAAAAGGGGATGAAACATTACTATCTTCAGGATATACTTATGAGATATGTTTTTTAAGAATTTGAGGGATGCTAAATTCTTTAACAGGAAGCTTTCCAGTACTAAACAATTCGAGTACTATTATGTAATATTTCAAAGCAATCACTGACCTACAGTAATACTTTATACAGCTTTCTCTAACCACTAGACAAAGGGAGCTTTTATTTTTTATTGCTATAACAAAACACTTTCTGCAACATAGATCCACCAGAGCTTCTCACTTTTGATTTCATAAAATTTCTCTGCAATGTTCTTCACTATGCTTGCTTGTCCTTTGCTGATAGAAATAATTCATGGACCTAAAACTCCTGTACAGAAACAAAACAGCCTCACTGCAAACATAAAGCAAGAAAATGGTGACCTTATGGTATGCATTTTGTAGGGGCAGGTTGGATTTGATTTATAAATCCAAACTGTGCAGAACTTCTTGCTTGAATCTACACAAATATTTGTTGTCTCTTTAATGCTTTCTTGTTTTATGTGTTTCCACAACCTTACCAACTATTTGAATACACATGCAGTACACATACATTTTAAATTTCCAAAAGCAAGATGCACTAGAATGATCCAGCATAAGGAAATCATACACCACCTCATAAGTCCACCAACACAAGTAACTGCTCAAAGAAAGCTGTGAATAACTACTTGATAAACACTTTTGGTGCACAGAGCAGTACCAAATATAAGTAATAATATTTGGCCACCTCCAAGATCAAGGTCTTTGGAGACTTCACTTAAATTTCAGTTAAATTTCTTGAGACTGATGAAATAAAAAAATGAAAGTGTGAGGGGATAATTTCCACTCTTCAATGATAACTTGAACTGTGGAATTGAGAAAGAATTATGTGCAAAAAGCTGTTTGATTAAACTGTCTATACTTGAGAGGAAGAATATTTCAACATTTTAAACTCAAATTCTCTCTGCAAAATTTCTGTATGTATTTATTTTTCTTGCAAATTTCTGTTCATTGCTAGCTTACCTCCTGTTTGAGTGATGACTTGAATATCACTAGAAAGTGGTCCATCCCCAACAGAAGTAAAAGCAAGAACCTTCACAGAGTATGTCTTCTGGGGTACCAGATTCCCAATAGTGGTAATATGGCTGTCAGCTACATTGTGTTTCATCCAACTGTTGACATGTTGAGTAGGGTCCATGGTGTAATAAACTCTATAACCTTGTATTTGTCCATTGGGTTCCTCAGGTTCTTCCCACTGTACCAAAATGGTGGTTGAGCTCAACATACGGGCCTGCACATTACGTGGTGCGCTTGAAGGTGCTTGCTCTGAAGTCCTTGTTGACACAGGCTCACTGGCTGGCCCTCGTCCAATGTTATTTACAGCAACTACTCGAAATTCATATTCTGAATATGGGCTTAGGCCAGCCACGCTATAGCGTGTTGTGGCCACCCCATCGATTTCTTTATACGGCTCCTCTGAGTTTTTGGGTTTGTGTTGTATTATGTAGTAAGAAACTGGCTCAGGGTTTCCAGAATCCCAAGTCAATGTTATGCTTGTTGCTGTGCTTTCTGTCACCACAGGTGTTCCAGGAGGTTTGGGTAAGGCTAAAGATAAATGCCAAAAAATACAGTTAGCGCTATGTAACAGTAGACATCAACTATTACAATAAGCAGCTTAAAAAGCAAAACAAACAACAACAAACGAACAGGAAGATTGGAATGGAAAGGTGTGATCTGTTCAGAGGAAATTTCTGGCAATTATGATTTACTACAGAAATCTATCAGAAAATCTTCAAGTTTTGCAGTGTAAGGTGTATTTGATATAAATTAATGATATTGACTTTTGTAATAGATCCTGTAAACATATGGAGGAGAGGAATCTTATAAACAAACAGTGCACGATTACAGTTCTATTTTCAGATATTTTTTAAACCTTTAGTTTCTGACTGCTCTGTGAACATGATACTTGGACACCGAGCAACTTTAAAAAGCAAATGACTAATTCTCAAAGGCTCCTGCTGTTGACAAGTATATGCAAGATTACAAGATTATTTACTTGAAATGAGGGCTGGGAGCTAGACACAGGAGAATAATGGAACATTATGATTAACTTATCTATTAGCATTATTACTGTCTGAACCTGTATTTTCTCTTATGCCAGAGATTTGCTGAAATATTTACCCTCTTGATTTAAGAGGGTAAGAGGCATTTAGTCCCTTTTGGTGCAGTATGTTTGCTGGCAATATGGCAATGAATGAAAAAAAGGACTGACTATATCCAAATATTGTTCTTGGGATATACCTTTGACAGTTATCTGTGCTATCGCTTCTATGACACCAAGGGTAGACATAGCAACACAAGTATAGTTTGCAGACTGCCTGACATCATTAAGTTCAAGGACGTTCCTCCCTATTGGCATATCATCCTCAGGTGTCAGATCTTCTGCTCCTAGCATCCATTTCACATATGGCATTGGTGACCCCACCGCAACACACGTGATATTTACACTCCCGCCAGGCATGATTTCATGATTGGTGGGGGGGATAGAGAACCTCGGTGGGACTCGTCGAACTGGAACAAAACACAAAAAAAGGTAATAACATATACAAAAAAAGAAATTGAGTCTTGCATATGTACTACATGCAATGTACAGACACAACGTTTTAATGTCTTATTCCAATCCGCCAGAAAATATGTATAAAAAAAATACAAGACTAAACAAGGAATTTGTCTGCACACAATGTGAATTATTCTACATTTACTTGAGAATATTATTAGATACATTCACACAAAGGCTGATTCAGACCTATTAGGGCCCCACAGTTAACCAACTATACAATTAACTAACAATACACAAACACCATGCAAAAGATATACACACGCACACGTGCGCACACACACACGCGCACATATATATATGCATTTTATATGTCCATACATATATATATGCAAAGAAGAGAACTGGAAGTTCAACAGCATACTTGAGTTGATTACCAAAACCAACTTCAATGCTGCATGCTTCCAGCTGATGTGAAAAATTTGCTAGGCCACATTATCACATCACAGTCCTGGAACACATTTCCTACAGTACATTGAAAGTGCAATTTCAATTGCTTTCAGCCTCAAGACCTCACACTAACAATGAAACAAACATAGGAAAAAAACATAATTACACACAGATACAAATATATATAAACATATGTATCTATCTATCTATATAAATATATATATATAAAAACATATATAGATATACAGATATATAGATATATGGATATATATAGTAACAGGAAGAAACTAGGCAAAGTACAAAGTACTGGATTTGGTCATGCAGGCAAGCAAATGATAGAATCAATAGAGAATCATGCTTAGGGAAATGTCTTGAGTAAAAACTGCAGGAAGAAAAGAGCTCAAAACCAAAACATATTTGGTGAGGAAACAAAACTTGAAAGAGATGGGGATAGGATAGGCTGACAGAGGAGCTTAAGAGGAGCATAGAGTTTGAGAGGGAAGGAAATTAGATTAAGCTTATGTGGTTAAAAAGGAAGTTAGGAAAGGTCACTGGGAAAATAGCAGAACATTTAACATTCAGGATTCCACTATGCTCACAGTTAAGGGAATGCAAAACAAGCTAAAAGGATCAATAATATTAGACATTTCTGTATTGATAGCAAGGGATGGCAACCTTAAACACATAGCAGGACATTTCACTAACAGAGTAGTTAATATTTAAGCAAACACAACACCGAAAAAATTACCAGGCAATAACAGATCAGTGTTCCTGCTTCAAATATTCTCAGTGGTGTGCACATGTGTGGGGGAGGTGGAAGAGAGAGAGGTAGCTGAGAGAGGTAGGTTTGTCTTTAGGCCTTTCACTGAACAGCCTACTCAAAATTATATTTATTTGGGTTTAATAGAGGCTAATCATTAAGATAGTTTTAATTCAGCAAAAATAAAAAATAAAAGACTATGAGCGAGTTGTTGTTGTTTTGTTTGTTTTTTTTAAAAAAGAAAACTGTATTAGCCTGAAACTTTTCCACTGGGTTTGATTAAATTTCTGTGATCTTCTATGGATTCAGAGGGGGCTTACTGCAATGGCCTCATGACTGAATGACAGGCAGAAGGGGAACAAGCAGAGAGCAAAACGGCCAGTCTACAGAGGCCACACAAAGCAAGCAGCAGGCAATGAGGAATTTCTTGTATTGAACACAATCCTTATAGGCAAAGGAGAGTTTAGTCTTCATGCACGGACTGTTTAGAAAAGCAACTGCTAAAACCATTCCTTGAAAAGCAGGCATCAGTATAAACAAGAAATTAAAAGGGAAGAAAAAGCAGGAACACTGACCAAGTTCACTAGACACTAGTGTTAAGCTAAAAAGGTTGCCATGCATCCAGGTTCATTCTCTCTTATCATGCACAACAGTTAGATACCAGCACTCATCAAAAGCCATGACCAAGGCATTCTCTGTTTAAACATGACATTAACTTAAAAAATGCCACAATGCAGCTACATTCATTTCATTTGTATTCTTTGTTATTGGTTTAATTAATAGTTTTGTAAGGTGGGTAAAAAGTAAAAAACACACCAACCTTCTCGCAGCTCTGAGGGATGTAGGGGGTTTGATGCAGAACACAATGAAATGAGGAAAGGAGAAAAACAAGGGAAACACAGAGAGAGTAAAAAGGCCATATCAAGGCTTTCAACTGCTTCTTGAACATCTCTACTTGTTCTAATTAAACTTCCTACCTCATCTTGAAAAGTTAGCATTTTCCACAGCTAAAATGGTGTTAGAAACAATAGCTAGCATAATTTTGAAATTTTCCATTGAATAAAAAGGTATACATGCCTCATGCAGTACAGGACAGTCAGTATGTTGGAGGAGAAGAGAAAGAAAAAAAAGATCAAATAACTTTCTATGGATGTCATAACTATGAAATGTTTTCTTTTTTTTTTTTTTTTCC
>VYZX01010867.1:0-57071 GCA_013401335.1 Brachypteracias leptosomus
CAATCCCTAACAGTCCGTGATTCTGCAAAACACAACCACCATCTGCCTGTGACTAACAATCCTTGCTGCTGCAGTTAAACACTAGTTCAAACAAAAGCTTAAAAAATAATTATTGTGATAAAAAAGGTAACATTTCACATAGAACTGCCAAATGAAAACTGATTTAAAAAAAATTAATTACCAAGCAAATAAATTAGAAGCAGTAAAGCAGACAGTAAACAGTTCACTTCTAATCCAGAGCTTCAATCAATAGATGTTTTCTATGTAACAGATATATTTCATAAATGAATTTATACTATTATCACATCTAAAGTCTTTATAAATGAGAAAGAAAATTGTAAAATACCAGACAGAAAAGCCCTCCATCCAGCAATTACTCTTACTAGTACTTTTTCCACTTTTCAGATAAGTTTATAAAATAAATTCATATGCACAAAGCCCCACCCAAATTCCACAGAAGTCTGTGAGAGCTTCACTAACTTCATACTGTTCATTACACCACAGACCACAAGCCATCCACTGGTATTTTGAAAGCCACTAAAATACTAAATCTTCATAGTCATGTAGGATACAGTAACGTAAAAAAACCAACCCTACCTTATTCATTCTTACGATCAGTTTTATAGAAGCTTTTTCATAAACAAAGGATCATCACCTCAGTCAAGCTTTAAGACTACTACTCTACAACACTTACAAGCAACTTTTACCTTCACTCTTACCCTGCAGCACCTGTGAACAACTTTTATTCCCACTATTACTATGCAACACCTGAGAGCAATTTTTAGCTCCACAGAATTGCTTAAGTTTCACCAGCTGAGAATACCAAAATCATCATTAAAAGAAATGCAACAAAATCCCTTCAGTGCAGCAGAATCTGAACAGCAGGACAGTAAATCAGCCAGTTAGTTTAATTATAAAGAGCATATTTATAGTGGAATCACTCCAAAAATATTACAGATAGGCCAAATAGTTACAGTCTTCCCTCAGAACAAAGTGAATGCAAATTGGATTCTTACTTCTGTAGGTTACATGAAGATTTTTATCTGGAGGAAAAACTTTTCTCATTGAAATCCACCTTGTGTTTTTTGTTGTTTTTTTTTTAACTTACTGCACATTGTTGTTAACTAAAGGGAAGATTCAAGGGTTTTTAACCAAAGTATCTGTTGGAAGTTCCAAGTAAAGCCTTGACGGGGCCCAGTTTCCCAAGAACTGTGCTTTCTACCAGTAAGCAAGAAAAGCTATCCAGCTTTTTTTTTTTTTAAAGAAAAAATACATTTCTTTGGAATAATTTTCTCTTTTCACAATTCTGTGTGCTCACTGCCCAACCTCCCCCAAGGACAGGGAAACCTCCTAGCGCTGCGGGGACCATGGTGGTGTGGTGCCCCTCAGGGGCAGGGCTGTGGGCAGCCACTTTCCCACCCTGAGGGCACAGCCCCAGCCAAGGGTGGCTCAGCCAGGCCGCTCTCCCACAGCCTGTGCTGTTTCTCCCCTCACCCACAGGTTGTTTCTTAACCTTCTTGTGAGGAAGACCCAACGCTTTGCTCAGAAATACCACCAGCTCCCACGGGTATGGACCTGGTGCCTGAGGCGGGAGGGGGAGCAAAGGCACCACTGCCAGAGAGGGCTGAGAAATGGTTGTGGGTAGAGAAAAGGTCTTAACCTTTGAGTGTGTGTTTTAAGGAAAGAGGCAGTCTTTTTAGGCCTTGCATTTGACCTCCTTACAGCAGGAAAATGCTGTAATATGAAGGACTACCCTTTTATTTTAGAGGATAACTTGTTCTAAATACATGCACCATCAGTATGATGGACTCCCATATAAATAAAATTAGCACGTTCCAAACTGTTTATGATACACTTTTATTTCTCGGTACCCTGTATGTAATACTGCAACACTGAGTACTTGATGAATCCAGTTCATACATGGTGCTGACATCCCTTACCTGTCTATAAAGAAAAAAGACACTTGTTTTACCTAGTTTAGATGGTAAAAAGGTAGATAGTTTCCGTGCTGTCACCTGAGCCAAGACTAGTTTAGCCAACAGCGTGAAGCAGATGTTTACACATGGTTATCTGGGGTTTTCTTCTCTATTAACTATGTTGTATCACAGCGAATGATTTGTACAACCTAATGAGAAAGCAGTGAGTGTATCAGAGCAAGCCCAGCTTTCGGGGAAGCGTCAGCCCTGGGCTGGTTATTAAAAGGGCCTCTGGAGTGAAGTCATAAAAAGAGGAATGAATTTCAAAGGTAATTCAGCACAACAAACAGCCGAGCAGGAACAACTTCATGTAACTGCCAAGCAGAATATGGCCGACGCTCAAAAACTCAAAAAAAGCAGAAACATGATAAGAATAGAAAGGATGTTCATTTTCAAGCAGAAGATAAGATATGGATTAAAGTTCATTCTCAGAATAGTGCAGAGAAGGATTTTACAGCTACGCTAGCCCCAAACCAGAAGATTATTTAAGTAATAGGGTAAACTGAACCACAGTGCTTACTGTACACGATGTGTGCTGCTGTGGGATGTAAATCCTGGCACACGTACACTGCTGGGGATTCTGGCAGCCTTTACTCTGGACTTGTGGTAAAACTCAATTTTTATATTCTTCTCATGTCCATCTCTGATTTTATCTAATGGACATTAAGTTTATTCATTCCTTTATGTTCTTTACCTCAGTCATTCATTTTTTAGCTCTCCCTCAAGAAAAGAAAACAACCACAAAAAGGGTGGTGACCACATAACCTCTTACATACAAATGATGTTAACTTTCTTTCCTTTCTCATTGCATACATATAACTTCTACTCACATGCATCTTGACCTAATGAAGATCATTAGTTAATACGTTGGACAAGGAGAGCTTGGGAAGGGAGCTCAAGGAAAGGATTACTCACTTTCTGATCAGCATGGCACACTCTGCTAAATTACCTGGAGAAGCAGCAAACAAATGGACTGACAAGGCTCTTACTATCAGGAAAAAAAGGACCAGGGACAATATTAGTCAGGAAAGGGCAGGCAAAGCTGTATATGGTTTTTAAGCGACTGAAAGAAAGTTGAATAAAAATCTACTAGAAAAATTTATGAATTTTCTTATAGACCTGGCAATGGAGCAGCCTGCAAGTATACATTTAGCCTTCAAAAGTGATCTAGGACACTCCTAAAGTGTGTAGTGTGAGTATATTGATTCTATTATCCAAAACAGGAACGAATATGAATGGTCTTTAGCTGTTAGGAAGCTGGTGCTGCAACTATAACTTGGCAGAAGCATTGCAGGTTCACATACTGAGTCTCAGTTTCACCACCATTTTCACTTCATGTCCTTGGGCAAATCACTTGATTCTGGCAGGTCTCTTTCTTCTTCTGTAATACAAATCTGTTGGTAATATTTCCCTTTGCCAGTTCTTTGTCCAAACAGACCATAAACTCTTCTGAACAAGGACAGCCTCTTGCATAAAAGTGCTACAATAATAAAACCAGTGATTTCTGAGGTTTTTCAGACTGTAAATTCCTGGTTTACTAAGGAGAAATATCCAGGTTTTAAAGCCTTGATGACACTTTCTGAAACGTTATTATCTATGGGGATACACTAGAATTCAACAGAAGTTCACTAGTTGTCTTTTCAGGCTATGAAGATGTAGTTGATTAGCTATATGTGGAAAGGAACAGCAGATATTTCCAGTGCCCCTACCGTTCCTTTAATATTTTTCTCCCACTCTCAGCTTCACTTCTTTTTCCACGTTGCCTCTTGTAGTTTGAATAACTTCCCATCTGCCACATGTCAAATCTCCTTTAGATCCTTCCTTAAAGCCTACTTCCTTCACATAGCCTACTTACGCTGATATTTTCACCAAGACATCTCCATTCATTCCCCATCTGAACTATTGTCCCATAAATCATATTTGTCTTGCTTAGATTGTCAGCACTAAACATAAAGCATGTCCCGGACGTTCTAGCAGTCTTTCCCAGTCTGCTGCCACATGAATGATAGCGGGGTCTTGTATCAATTTCTGTACATTTCCCAGCAGGACAGAGGAGAAAAAAAATAATTCAAAGAACTTCACAGCAGTCCTCAAGGCTTGTCTGTATTACACAGCTGGGAACAAACATTTCTTCCTCCTGTGAACTACAACTCACAACATTATTAGTTAACCAAAGGTTAAATGTAAGTAACAAATGTTTGTTCCTATTACACTTGACAGTTCCTTACACATATACAGACATCTCTGTAGATATTTAAACGTGCCTTTCCTCTTGGTTCTGGAAGTGAATGTCTCAAATGACTCAGTAACTGAACCTGAATAGAAAGAATAATTATTAGTCTTTAACAGTCAATAAGAATTGCTTAAAATTTGATGAGAAATATCTGTGAAAAGTTTTGAAAATGAATTTTGTCAGGTCATACTTAGCCAACAGCTCTCTATTTCAATTGTGAAGATTAATGTTTTTTCCATGAAACTAATGCCAAAACTTTGGCTCACTGGAAATAAAACATTAGTTTAAAGAGCTACTCATTATCATTTGTTTTACAGTAAAAAATAAATTTCATGAATTAAGATATAAACCATTTTGTCACATAACAGTATCTTGGAGAAGACATGGAAGCTGACCTGTGTACTAATAGTTCATCCATCGTTGCCAAGTTCCCAACTACTGTAACACTTGCACAGTTTACATGGAAAGAGAGAAGTTTTGCTTGCTCAGATCATTGAGTTAGGTTAGCTTTCCTCTGTAAACAGAAATTGTAATGCACACCTTAAGGAGTAGGGTGAAATTGTGATGCATACATCATGGGAGTGCACTGGTGCCTGTCATCATCCACAGTGCAGAACCCTCCCCTGCATGTCGATGCCCACCAACACTGGCCTGGAGGAACACTCACTGGGATCTTTGGGACATGACACCTTCACTTCACCTGCATGTGAGCAGAGATTTCTCATGTGCATAGTAGTTTTCAGAAAAAATCCTGGCATGGAGCAAAAAGGTTGTACAGGTTTTAACTACAAAGTAACAAGCATTTCTTGGAAGGACCTCTACACCTTCAGCATGTTTTGCTGCTTGTGTGAGACACTAACCATGTTTGTTTGAAATCAAAATTAAAAAAAAAATCTTACTTTAGCGTTGAAAATCTATATGAAATATCTAAATGAGACAAGAAAAGGTAGGATTTTTTTTTAAATATATAATCATATTAACTGTCAGTTGCTGGAGTATCAAAAAAATCATATCAGGAATTTTTGCTGCAAATCCGTAACTTCAAATTCTCCTGTATTTCCCAGAAAATGCTGTGGATGGCAGTTGTTCTTCTGTCATACATTCAGTAGGATGTATCTCATTTTATATTGCATTTAAGGTTTTACGGGGTTTTTTTGTTTGGGTTTTTTTTTTGCTTTGTGACACATTGGTTTTGCCAATTTTGACTCAGATGAGATTTTTTTTCTGTGCGGAATAGACTCATTCTTAACCTACCAAGACCTGGTATTCTTGGCTGTAGAGATGCTCTAAAATGACAAAGATGGGAAAGCACTGCCAGATAGTGCCTTTGCAAGTGGGACAGATGTTTTGCAAAGGCCAAGAAGCTAAGGAATCTGCAGAATTAACCCCAGTGGGCTTAATGCTCCTTGTTGTCTCGAAAATACCAATGCTTTGATATGTGTCTCATTTCCTGGATCCACTAGCACTGAATTTGGGGATCTTTGCAGACTGCTTAAGTTTTCACTTCTGAATATGCATCCTAAATATTTTGGAATACTGAATTTTCTGAAGAAACTACCAGTGAAAATGTTGTTGAAGTAAAGGTAACTCAGAGCACAAGTAAATAATCTAAAATATATTTCCTCTGTAAGAGCTGATTTGTCCACAACTCCTAATGCTGGCCATTTTTTGTTTCTACAACATGAAATACTTTGAAAAAGTTGTGATTTTTCAGAGGACAGACAAGCAGTTCCTTTTAGAAAGCAATACATCCTCAGTGTTCCCTCACTTGGCTACTTAAAAATGGAACCACTCAAAGTTCCTGGTTACCATGGATAAGTCGGGCATATATAAACCTACTGTGGATTCTTATGTTGACTGCCTCTTGTTCCATGTCCAAAAGGGCTCAGTTTGCAGATAGGATCCTCATCTCTCTCTACTGCCAGCTTTCCAAGCTCATTTGGATCTTAGTATTTACAAGAGAGATTTTTCGTGCTTTTCACATTATCACAGACGATAATTGTTCAGGTACATCCTTGAGAGCCCATCACCTTCATGTCAACCTCTCCAGTTCTAATTCAGGAATGCAATTCAGCAAATCCATCATTTCTAGGCACTGTGTAGACTACAGACATATTCAACAGTTTTCTGAATGGGAATGTTTTCTTGTAGATAATACAGCTGGAACCTACTAAATACTTATTCTCATGCAGCACAAGAAGAATTATATCCAATATTTGCAGAGTTAACTGTTCTAGGAATACAATAAAATTCAAATGAACAAAATAAAACAACAAAACTAAAGGAAATATATTATATAGAAATAAAGTTGCTGGATACAACTGAAGGAAAAGGTTCCTTGAACAAGCAACTTTACATTGCTATTTTTTAACTGGACTTGAACAGCTGAGTAAAAAACAATTACGTGAATTCAGACATTACAAAATTGGGAGTTAAGAATGAATTTTAAAGAGACTGTCTCAAGGAGACAGTAAGACTTTGTTAAATTACCTTTAATGTTCTAATAGCCTGAGCAGTAGCAGTGACACTGTTGTTAGGAACCCAGCACCGCTGGACACAGTGCTCAGTTAAATCCCACCTGTGCTGCACATGAGGGAAAGAGCTAGTGCCTGACCCATAGAGGGGACAGTCACAATTGAGAAAGATACTGTTTACATTTCAGAATCACAGAATGTCAGGGATTGGAAGGGACCTCGAAAGATCATCTAGTCCAATCCCCCCATGGAGCAGGATCACCTAGACCGCGTTGCACAGGAACCCCTCCAGACAGCTTTAAATGTCTCTGGAGAAAGAGACTCCACAACCTCCCTGGGCAGCCTGGGCCAGTGTCTGTCACCCTCACTGTGAAGTCTGCCTATTTTTAGAAAAATAGCCATCATCATTATCTTCTGAGGCCAGCTGCACAGCAGTGATTCACCTCCTGATTACAGAAAAGTTTTTAGGATCCATGCTTCCATCCCTTTAAAGAATGCCACCACTCAGACATCAGGAAAGTCAAAGTATTGTGTGTCCGAGGGATATTGTACTGAGCACATTGTTAATTTCTTGATTCAACAAAATCTCCTTTGTTGAAGCTACTCAGAATTGCCACAGGATTTCCAGTCGACTAGTAAAGTTCAGAGCTGGTATCCCAGCAGTCTGTTCTGGCTTGCTACATGACATAGAATATATTTCTTGTAACTGATTAGCAATACATTGTTTTTATAACAATGTGTTTCTGTACACATGCCCTCCTCCAACATCTCTTCCTTATTCCCAGGACAGAGACATCAACTCAGTAGTCACAGACTACTATATTACATCAGAGAGCCTCATTAAATCACTATAGACACAATTATCTTTTGTATCCATCAAACCATGAAAGGTTACCTGAGTTACTAAAAAATTCCAGGCGTGTCTTCCTAATAAACAACAGTATAGTGATTAATTGCTAAAAGAATCTGGTGCTTTAGGAGTAGCTTTTATTTGGAAAGTTTAACATATTCATTCACCAGACAACTGAACTCTCCACTTCTCACTTTCTCAGGTCACCTGCAAGTGCTAAAGATTTATGTGAGCAAGAAATATTGTTACTTTTTAACATGGTGATGTTTTCTTAAGCAACATATTTCAGATAGAGATTTAGCCCCATGATGCATACAAAGAAAGAGACTTTGCCTTGAGAGGATTTGGTATGAACTGGGTCACAAAGGCAATTAAAAGTCGTAAACCAGATGTATTATGTCTGTTCTATCCTTTTCGGTTGTGTCAACGGGGGAAATCGTAGCATGGTACGCCCTGGTTCATTTTGTCATTTGAAAGCTAGAAATGATGCAAACAAAAAGCAGTTCTCTTATTTTTTTAGTACTGCGAAAGATAGTCATTTTATTCCACTTAAATCACTGGTAAAATCAAAGCTGAAAATGAATGTGCATTTTTAAAGATGCTGCTTCTATAAAGTGCATTCCATAGTCTGGATTTGCTTTAATGGTAATTAATTTGTTTTCTTCTATATCCCATAGTGTCTACACATAGGATGAAACATATATAAAATAAATCACACCATTAACACCGTGTTTTCATTCACCTGTGGAATCCTTTCTAAGAATTACTGGTTCATTTAAAGTATGCACTTTAACTGCCACACAACTGAGCTGGGCTTCCAACATGCTTTCTGCTTCCACAGAAGATCAGCTTGAACACAGTGAAATAAATAAATCATGGATGTCATTGCTCAATACGGAGTTACTCAAGTTAATTATATGTCTGTTGTTTTTGGCTAATAACTAATGCTACAATATTTACTTTAATAAGCTGAAGTAAGCTCTGAGCCTCTTTAAAATCACACACTGTAGAATGCAAAAACCATAAACACTGCAGAATGCGGATTCCACTTGAAAATAGATTCATTACTTATTTGCTAATCTTCCTGCACACGGGGGAGGATCTGCTATCCACAGTCAGGTATCTTTATAGGTAACTGCTGGGAAAACTGTTGCAATAACAAGTTGGCACTGAGCAGCTGGCGCTGTGGCATATTTCCTAAATAAATGCCATCTTTGAGACCCCACCCCTTGTGGGACAGTAGAATTCTCTTGGCCTCCTTGCTGTCTAATAGAGTGGAGATCAGTACCTAGTAAGTTCATAAACCTAACTACCTTACAAGCCCCCTTTCTCTGCTCTACTCCCAAAGAGCCACTGTGTCTGGCTGCCCAGGAGACCTCCAGAAACAGGGGATGCTGTGGCATAGAGGCATTACCCTCCTTCCTTCAGGTTTCCTATATTCTCTGTGACACCAGTCCCTGAGGCAGAACTAATGAAAAGAGAGAAAGATTTCCATGACTGCACTCCAGAAAGTTCACCTTCATTAACCATACGGTTCTTTCTTCAACTTGCATTGCTTGAGTCCTATTTGTGCTCTTACTTTCACCTGTGGGATGTTCAGACTCATGCCTGATACTGTTACCTGCATTTTGTGGGGGGAAAAAAATGCCATATGTTGTCCCTAGCTTACTTTCCACTGCTAGACAGAAATGTGCCTGTGATTTGCTTTATACTGCCAATATTTGCGAGAGGAAATTGTTGGGGCACTGGAAGTTATTTATTTTCCACTATATTTTATTAGGTTATTTCCTGTTTTTCTTCCTGTTCCTTTGCTCTGTCTAATTTGGCAGATTGATTTTCTTCTTGCACTTTCCTTCTCTTTTAGTTTGCTCTCCCAGTCCTACTCACCATCTACTTGTCCACAGCTTCTGGACAACAGTTGAATCTTGGGAAGTAGGGCTGGCCAAGAATTTCAACATTTTAAATGTGGATAAAGCTTTTCAGATAATTTAGATCTTCAGGCTTGCCATTAGAGTTACATCCAAAACTAGAAAACAGTCATTTCCTCTGTCTTTTCTTTTGCTTTTTTATTTTCCCCAAACTTACGCTAGCCCCTACTTTATCTCGTTCCTGTTCTCACTAAAGTTAGACTGGCCCAATTCTTCTACTTTTATTTTAGGTATTAGCAAGTTCCCAAAGACCCCGCCACCTCAGTAGTTTTTCAGCATTTAGACTGGTACTGGCAGAGGGCAAAACAACTGGGAAAACACACATTCCTGGTATCACCTGATGAGTTTTGGGCAAAATGGGACATTTGTTTGGGGCTACATAAGCTTACCTGGCCTAAGATCTTTATTGCTGAACATATTCACCTTCCTTCTCTGTTAATCTCAGTAAAGTACAATTATATTAAAAACACTTACTTACTGGTGAGAACAACATTCAACTCTGGCCTCCAGCTCCATCTCTCTTCTGTACTGTGTATTTTATTGTTGTCTTAGGAAGTGAAAACTGCTCATTGCATGATAAAAATTAACCATATTTCTCTGAAGGTGAATTTTCCAATCTTCTAGCTCACAGATTTCTAGTGAAATGCTCTGTGCTTCAGGAAACAAGTCCCTCTAAAGTTATGTGCCCCTCTAGACTGAGATAAATTGAACAGCATTAGATGCATCTATACCTTGGGAAAAGAGATCATTAAGTTCAACACACAGAGGAATAGCCCCAAGGGATCTTGGGCTTATCCAGGCTAGCCAAAGGCCATAGCCAGCAGAGCAAGAATTCCAAAATTTGACATATTTAAGCAATTAATTTGAATTGCCAAATAGTCTTTAGACATATTGTTGCACAGCCCTGAAGTAGAGTTACTCAGCAGTTAATTTTACTCATCAGCTGCATCAACACAAGTTCAAGGAAGGCAGGAATGTTGTGTTATTCCTGCTGCATTTTATGATTTCTCTCTTCAGAGAAACAATTGAATTTGTATTTATTTTTGACAAAGGCATTACTTTTGTCATAACTCTTCAAAATAAACAAAGCCATTACAGCAGGTTATTGATTCACTTCAATAGCACATAAAACAACTGAAGGAAAGAAACTTACTAAAATGTTATCATTACAAAACCCAAATGAGGAAAACTCATTTATTTTAATTAGATATTTAGTAGCAACTGTGCGCAAGCCATCCAAACTGGAGATTGAAACTCCTAACATTGCTTTCCTAATCAGTTTCTAAAATGTTATCTACATTTCAGCATTTGTTAACTAAGCACAAATTTGATAGCATTGAGGGAAAGCAATACACTCAAAAGAGATTACAGAGACAAGAATATGCTGATACTGAAAGCAGTGAAAAAATATTTCTTATGCCAAGAAAGAAAAAAAAAAAACAACTTGGGGTATGACCTGGAAATTTGAACACTTGAAGAACAAGGGTTGAGCATTTTTTTATTTTTCATTTTTGGCACTCTGTTCACTCCAATTTACTGCTCACGCATTTGGACACAGATTCAACTGTCTCCTGTATCCAAGGATAATGACCTACCACTCCAGTGATTTAGTAAACCTCAACTCTGTGCAGCCACTCAATCAGTGGTGGGCTAATCCCTTAATGGCCATTTGTGTCTTTCCAATGCATCCTAAGGAGTTCTGCAACACTCCGATTCTGCTGCACAGAATTATGTGCACTTCTTCCACCCTTGTTATCTTATCAGGTAGCTAATTCCCACAAATGATCATGCAGTTTCAAGTTTAAGATGAAATTGCAATTGAATCATAAATTTGTCACTCTCTAGACAGCTGCTAAGTCAGTAAAATCTTGATCAAGTGGGGATTAGTCACCAGATCGACCAATTAAGACCTGTGAGTGCATCTGGCCCTCTGTCAGAGACATGTTTATTGATAAAAAAAAATAGTTTATGTAGAGGTTTAAAATGTTATTAATTCTTAAGTGGTGCATAATCCTTTATCTAGTATATTGTGACACATAGCTAACTATCCCACTAACTTCTTGTTCTGTTCAATTGACTATTTAAACAGAATTAATCTTCTGAAATAATGATGACTGTGAGCCTTTATAAATTACCAGAGCAGAGTGCAGTGCAAGATGTCATTTACAAAAATTTTTTTCTTCTGTGTTTTTTCTTTAATCTGTCAGGGGAAACAGCTTTTCAGAACATCACCAAGTTATGTTTTTATTAAAATGTTCCTGCAAATTAAGCAGTATATTTCTGACACAAGAAAAATGTTTCCTGCAGAGAACTGTCATATACACACATCTCTGAGCACTGTTTTGAAAAAAAAAAATTAAGGCACAATGGGATACTAGAATGCTATTTTGCACTGCTCATGACATAATGGAAACAAATAAAGGAGATAAGCACTTCCCTCAAGTTAGTGACCCCTATTCAGAGTTTCTTTAGTAGAGATTTTTCCCATTGTATCATGTTTTACCATGATCTATTTTTAAGTTTATTGTAGGAAACAATAGATCTCTGAAATGTGAAATAGTACTGTTCCACAGCCATAAATTTTACACCTTTCATATTTTGAACATTGAGATATTTTCTTTACTATAGGCATAGATGAATCAAGATTCTGACTACTTCTATAGTTCTCCAGTTATGGGGCTTTCATTATTTTGACAACCAGCTGTTGAGAACTCAGCAGAGACTAAAAGCCTCATTTCGAGCATACTAACAGCAGTGATTTCTGTTCATCTTTGTTCTGATTGAGACTTCAACTAGTAAAGTAAAACTAAGTGATTTAAGATATAATTCACTCATGATAGCATGAGTGTGTGCAGTCTTGTTACCTGACAGATTCAGTGCCTGCCAGGTCTGTAGTAGGTGATCATTGAACAAGCTCTTCCAGTGCCACCAGTATCAGTTTTTCTGATTTATCTAGTGTAATGAAAAAAACCCCAGCATTCCTGTATCTGTAGATAAAAATGTGATTTGCTTGCCTGATGGAAATCTCCACGTTGTACTTACTTGTTATGAAAATGATTCACTGGAATTACACCAGACAAAGGAGGAAACTGAATTTTCCTTTTTCGCAGCCCAAACACTCTCACTCCATAGTGCTGAGGGCAAGACTTGCTTTTTAAGTAGATCAGTACCCCTCAGTTCCTTTTCTCACAAGATACTGGAACAAAATGGGGTTTGAGAGAAACATTTTGTTCAACTTGATGTAACAGTTTTCAGCATATTATTTCCACAAAAAAGATCCAAAAGATTAAATGTAAATTTGGCCCAATTAAATTGACATTGGGACAGATACCTAAGCTTCGCTGCCCATCTGAAAAATCAGCTCATATCTTCAATTAACTTAGCAGGGTGTTTTATACTGCAATTTTTCAGAGTTCTAAGCCACATCAATATAACAATGCATTAACTCCACACAAGAAACTAAGATGAATTAATGTTATGGAGGAAATTAGTATCTCCTTCTAGTAACATAGCAGTGATACTGCTCCTTGCACGGTTACACTGAGCAGCACCAAATGCAATCAATATCACATGCAATAAACAATCATCACAACATTTAGCTATGTTACATGTTCACAGAGCTTAGCTGGAAATAAAGGCATATAGAACTTCTGCAGTGTACAGTTGCATTTTGTATCGCTAAAACACTCTTTACCCACCGCTTGTTACTGACTCCATGAATGGTTCAGACTCTAAGTAAAGTGTGAAATGAAATCAACTACGGTTTAAAAAGCTCTCAAGGAACGGTTTAGCCAGGCAGGTACTTTTAGCTGCAGGATAAATATTGGCTGGATTTAGAATTCAGGCATAGTGGAAAACTTCCAGTCTAAGTTAAC
This sequence comes from Brachypteracias leptosomus, assembly GCA_013401335.1. Lineage (NCBI taxonomy): Eukaryota > Metazoa > Chordata > Aves > Coraciiformes > Brachypteraciidae > Brachypteracias > Brachypteracias leptosomus. The sequence continues at coordinate 13,337 of VYZX01010867.1, forward strand.
CATCATCTGGTTTTTTGAGCAGAAAGGCTGAAGAGAGCCCCAGCTGTTTCACAGACAGAACATTTCTGCAGCACATCTCACACAGGGAGGCCTCAAACTCTGATTCCAATGGCTCACTCATGCAAGCCAAAGTTGTGCCCTCAGATACCTTTTGCAGAATCCCTGAAGTGCTTAATTCACACCCAACTACAGGCTACAGCACTCAGGAGGGGAAGCTTTGGTCGCTGTTTAGACAAAGGTACCAACTGCCATGGGCAGTGCGGTGCAGCAGGAGCTGAGTCCCTCGGGACTGCTCCTCAGTGCAGCAGTAGCACTGGTGGTTGGCTAGGTGGGCTTTGGGGCTGGGTCACGTACACCTGTTGAAGCTGGAATGTTTAAATTTGTACTCACTATAGCAAGTTCTCCCTCAGCATCACACCCTGTGTTCTTTGTCAAATCACAGCTGAAGGAATGCAGCCCAAGTTCTTCTGACAACCACGTTGGATTAGGGTGAGTCACTTCATGAATCAGACAGAACGTGCCCTGTACTAGCCACTGCTTTTCCATGGTGCTCAGAAGCATGATTTTGTAAATACTCTAAAATCCTACTCTTATGGGTCACAGTCATTTCATTTTGCCCTTGCCTGTGGCCAATTAATGCAAATTAAATCTCCTGCCAGTCAGACCAAGCAATCTGCACAGCATACAGAAATACAGAATTTCCACTAGAAGGCAAAAATGTTTTCACCAGTTGCTAATATTTACAGTAAAGGTCAGAATTCTAAATACATTGATATAAAAAGAAGATCATTAAAAAATTCAGTCACTATAATCTTTGGTTTAAAAGTTTGTGCTGCTAGTTCTCCACTTACAAAGGCCAATGCTGAACTCAGCAACATCCCCTCAGCAGACCTCCATCTTTTACATATTCTTCACCTTTTTGCTCTTCTCCATCTCAAGCCAGCTAAAGGGGAACACACCACTGAGAGAGAGCTCAGCAAGCTGTCTCCAGCCCAAACAGGACCTCCCTTCTGTCTGCCCAGTTCCAGGTTGATCTAGTCCTGGCCTCACCCACCCCCCCAACCACCATCACCTGGGGGCAGTTGGGGCCTCACCCAGCGGGGCCAGGTTCTGCCTCTGGGGCCTGAAACCACTGGGGGAACAAAACACTCTGCTGGGCTGGGACTCATCCACAGGTCAACTCCAACTGGGGGCCCACAGCCCAGGCCCCAGCACTTCAAAGTACATTTGAAAAATCCATCTGGGTTACTTAAGATTTTTTTTCTGAGGTTGGTATATGTCTTAATTGAAAACATTTAAAATGTAAAACAACAACCCAGCCTTTAAAGATGGATCTCTGCAAAAACATCCAGGAATGTACTAAGCTATTTCCAGCAAATGGCCAAGTTAAGCAACACACAATGACAAAATTCCCCTGACTAAAACCAACGTTACACATTTCATGACTATTCACTACTTTGCTCCTAAAGCGAGGTCGTGTTTTGGGCCAGTATTTCAACTGGGTGTCAAGATTACCTCATCCCTATCTTCTAACATAAAATACCAATTAAATGGAAATTTAAAAAATATACAAAAACAACACACCACAACAAAACCCCTGCCCTAGGTTTCTCTGTCACCTGAAATTTTATTCTACTTAAATAATATACAAATCTTACCACGTTAAATGCAGAATCACATATCAGAGGTACTGGAATCCAGTTGAACTCCATGATATACAGAATATAATCCCAATACATAGATCTTCCTGTAGTCTTGCTGTCGATGTGACAGAACATCCTCTAACTGTATACTCATGTAGAATAACTAGGATACTAAATTTGGAAAAATCAATTGGTTTTGAAACGAATCCAGCAATTTTCAGTCAGGTAAAAGTTTTACTTATATTAACTTCAGGAACAACGGGGCTTTCCTAAATAAGAGTCTAAGATTGCAGATTCAGCAGAGGCTCATACTATTAGGAGTACATTATGTTATATTACATTTATTAACAAGGGAGATTAATGTTTTAACTGGCTGGTCTCAAAATTCATAGTTAATTGTGAAATTCAGAGTCTTTAATATGTTCCCTATAGTACTCAGTTACGATAAATACTCTGGTACCATTAGAAATTTCATTGTGTAAGTCATTATTAAACAAAATGTTTCAAGATGTAAACCCTTAAAAAGAGCAGTATATGTTTTGCTGAGGTCATCCCTCAAAATTGGTTTAGGTCAATCCAATTTTTTGTATGATTTTGGATATCTAGCCTGCACAAAACTTTTTGTAATCTAATTACATAAAACAAAATAGCACATCAACCGAAGAAAGGTGAACTCTAGAGGCTCTTCACTAAGAAAAATCCACTTTCTTTTTTTATTTGACAGACTTTAATGAAGAATTTTAGTGCTCTCTCTGAAATGCTCACGGAAATATTTGTTCTCTAGGCAAATGTCACCTATCTAGCTATGAGGTTCTAAATGTTGTTGCTCTAAAGCAAGTATCACTGAACAGACAAATAACATTACAAGGCATCAGCTGCTTCATGTTCGTCACTGTGGATATGGAATGTTCTCCTGTTAGCTGACTGTCTTTGATTTGGACCAAGCTCATCATAAAATGTTTGGCTGGACAACCAGTGATGGATGCAAAGGGAGCCTGGGGACTTTGGTACAGCTTCTGGTGGCTGCATTCTCCACATGCACAGCCATGAAGCACGAAAGCCGAAGACTGGGAGGGCAGGAAGAACAATCTGCTACCTCCCCAGAGAGCACAAGTCTAGGAGTCTCCAATTGGGCTGTGAAGTACAGTGGTAAAGGCCTGAAGGGACAAATACATGGCTGCTGCCTAGTGTCTCTGTGTTGTGGAGCTAAAAGCAAGACTCTGTCACTTGGGGCAGGAATATTTCCCCATCAGTGCACTCTTTCATTTTTTGCTTTTAATAGTTAATGATTTGTTAAGGAGACAATGGAAATGCCTTCAGTGTTTGATTAAGCTTTAGAAAAAAAGGGACATTCTGAAAGACTTAACTATTAGACCTGTGTATGGGTTAAAAAAACTAATTGTGGGCAGCCATCAAGCAGCAGAGAGTAGCAAACATACTGGACACAAACAGGTGATAAAAGGCCATAAGAGAGATGACAAAATTAAGAAACTAAAGAACACTGTTATAAAGATTTATAGATCAGCTAAAGCAGAGCAAAATAAATGATAACAAACACTGATAAAAAAGAAATGGGGCATCAGCCATATAAACACGCAGGGAATTTCAATGCTTCTGTATAGTACTATGACACTGCTTTGTTTACACCAGCATTGACCTTTTGCTCCCAAAGAAGTTTATTAACCATCTTGCTCTTTCTTTGTGTTGCTTTACTCATCAAGAGAAAGTTGTACAGGGTTGATTCTGATGAATGGCTTTTTCAGAAAGTCAAGTTATCCTTGACTAGATGCAGATGGCCTAGTAAAAAATGAATGCTGCCAGCAGACATTGTCTTTATCAGTAGTAAAAGTTCAGCAGGGACTAGACTTCCTCATCCCTGGCCAGAGAAACCCAGCCTTCTGTTTCAGCACCATATCACATATTGTCCTAATGAATTCTTGTAACACACTGCAGCCCAGATAAATATGCTTATATTAATGTTTTTTGGCAGTCTGGGGCATGGTACAGAATTGACACAAGTGTGTGGATTCTGCCTGCAGCAGACACTAGGAATTTATACAGCTTAGAAATATTAGACTGTCGTTAGGTTGTTTGTCCAGTGTGCTGACCTTTGGTATTGCCAACTGCAGCTTGTCCTCCCCAGACTGGCTTCACAAAGAGGAAGCCTGCAGCAAGCCACGCTGGCGTCCTGCAGCTCGGAGTGGGGTGAGGAAGCAGCTCAGTCACCAGAGGGTTTCATTCATTCCACAACAGCACAAAAACTAATTTGAGATTTATACTTCAGACGGTCCAGTGGACGTTCACCAGGGCAATTCAAATCCTGCCGCCATGTGACCTTTCCTCTCTTTGATTCTCTATTAATTCTTCCTTCTAATAACAGAAACATGCACCTCCACACTTCTGAGGTAATGAGCAGCCAGTGATTTACAGCACACCTCTCTGCAGAGCATGAAGCACCATCCTAGGCAGCCTCAAGGACAGTAGGAGCTTGGCCTTTGAAGAATGCCCCAGGCGACTAGACTCTTAAAACCCTATCATTCTCAGTAGCTACCCAGATCTACTTGGATAAATGCTGTAATTACAATAACAGCACACCACCATACTCAGGCTACTGAACTACAATTTGAGTTGCATTACATGATAGTCTTCAGCGTTGGCTGCTGCTCTGTAAGTTGTGCAACTTTCTGTTGCAAGTTAGGAAATCCCTCGTGCTGCAGCGGGCAGTTTGGCTACGTGGTGTTCCCAGAAACACAGCTGTCCTAAAAGCAAAAGCAAGAAGCCCTCAGGCTGAGCTGTCTAGTGGCTGAGCATGCAACAGCTCCCCTGCTTTAAACACAGGTCTGTGTGGGGCTGGAGTGCTTGCCATACAGTAGATAAAAACCTCTTTATTTGCCTTTACAATGCACCTTTACTGTGCAGCTAGACTGATAACTTCACCTAAAAACCTCAGTGATATGGTTAAAAATGTCAGAGACCTTCCTGGGAGGAAACATTAAGCAGACGTGATTATTGTATGAGTAGAGCACGTGCCCAAGGACACGCCATTTCCCAAGAAACCCTGTGGCAGGATTTTGTCCAGGCAGTGAGGTTGCTTTTTTTCTGTAGTTATGTTTTTCAACATTTCATTCAAGAGAATGGGAGTTCTGAGGAATGACTCAGATGAGAATGAGAATGAGCCCTAAAAAGAAACAGCCTGAGAAAAAAGACAGTTGTATTTCTCTCCTGCACCTCCATATTAAGGTGTCTCAGTGCTCTGCTTTTTTACAATCCCTTTGCACCAAAAGGGCTTTTTTGATGCTGGGAAAAGGCAACTAGTTCTATATTAGATTTATCTAGCCATTTGTGCCAGGACAACCAGCCAGGCCTTTGTTACTGCTCGGCCTGGTTTTGCATATCAAGACCTTGGTTCTGCCAGAGTTCAGCAGAACATAACTAGATTGTTTCATGTGAAAAACAGTGATGCTACAAAGTTATATTTATGTCTATGGGATAAGCATTGAGTCATCAGGAATAGAAAAGTCCTGTCTGGGACTACACCTTCTCATTCAAGATTTTCAGTGTCTTTAAACAAGTGTCTTTTAAAGCCATATCTGTGGCTTGCAATCTCCTCAGGGCAGAATCTTCATGGTACTCAGTGTTCCCACAGCACCTAGCACAAGATCTGTCCATGTTACAGGTATCTTCTAGGTCATCTTTTAGACCATCCTCACTGCTCAGAGCCCTTTGAGGTGTCAAAGCTAACTCTTAGCAGCAGAAGCTGGCATTTGTGTTTGGATTGCAATCTATATAGAAAACCGCACCTTATTTATTTGCTGCTCTGGCTTGCTTCCAGCAGCCATGCTGGTCTTGGTTCCCTCACCACCATCACTTAACATCCTGACTGCTGGTGGAAACACACCTGCTTGTCAGCACAGAGATGGCCAAACTGAGCACTTAAAACTAGGCTTCATCATGCTGCTATTTGAAGCCACGGAAGTTCTGCCAGCTTTTTCTGTGGGAATCGACACAGGCTGTGCCGACAACTTGAAAGTATGCAAAGCTCTGTACAAGCAGAGAACATAACCTTTGTGTATTTTGTCTTTGCTCATTTGAATTATATTCTAGCCAACTCTGTTCTTTTCTATACTACAAGTAGTCTTTCACAAAAAAAAAATTAAAAATTATTTCTGTTTTTTCTTTTGGTGTCTCTTCCTGTGCTTTGCATTGGTAACTTGCAAGAAGACAAGCTGCTTGGGGGGGTAGAAGATTTTCCAAAACCCACGCTTTAACAAGGCTGCCCGGGCAAGTCCCTAGTGAAGCCAAGGGCAGCACTTCGAGCAGTGCCCTGAGAGCAGCCGTGTGTCTGCCTGCCGGGCTCCCCTCCCGCCCAGGCTGCCCCGGCAGCTCCCCTCGGCCCTCAGTGGAGGCCGCCGGCAGCCCTGGCACAGCTGCCCCAGCCCCGAGTGCCGCTCTGCTCAACAACTGCGGCTCGGCGCTCTCGCCACGGCCAAGGGCCCACCGGGCCTGTTCTCCGGGTTTATCTCAACTCTACCCCTGGTTTTGTCACTGTATCCTTCAATCCCCTCTCTCCCCATAAAAGTGTCTAGCTGTCTCTTAAACTCACTTTACTATTTGCTTCTTTGACCTCACTTGGCAACTTATCCTTGTGTTTATTATTTGAGGTGGAATAGTTCTGGCTACATTCCTGGTTTTACTCTTAATTGTCTAATTTTTAGAATGGTGTCAGTGGGGTTGGGATTCGGGGTTGGGCTTTTTTTAACTTGTTGCTCTAGTGACCAGGTCTTCTGTTTCATTAGGCTCCTTTGTGTCATCAGGACTTCCAATAACTAAAAGAATCCTAATGAATCTTTTATTGGATCTTCCCAAATATTGCAGCTGGGCTTTCTTGTCCATTAGTGCCATTCTGAGCTGCACACACTGCCTTTAATTACCTTTTTGTTAATTGGAGGGGAGGGAGGGGGAAGGATGATTTTCCCCAAGCAAGGAGGAGTTCCCCAACTAAAAAGCTGAGTGATTGTCTCTGCCCCTCCTTGCCCCAAAGGGAAGGTACAAACAGGGCTCAAGCAGGACTGAGCAGTAGAACTTTTCCATGTTCTCTGGCAGCATACCTCTGTCTGCTGCTTGCTTTCGTGTACCCACCTCACGCTAGGTCCAGGCAGCTCTGAGGTGTGGGGCTGCACACTTGGAGTCTCTTGATCCACTCCAGAGCCTTGTTGGGCTCTTGGACAAAGTACCAGGAGCAGCTTGCTTACCATATTGGATTTGCTGTCAGGCCACACTCATGGGAAAGGACTGCATGTGGTGGGGTTTTCTCAGTGCCTGTCTGGGGAAAGGGAGGGAGGAAGAAACACTGGTTTAAGGCACGTACCTGCATCTTTAGGAACCGTTACCAGTTACTGTAAGGTCAGTTGGTGGAACAGTGAAATCCTGAAACACATAGGCCTGGTTGGAGTGGCTTCCAAAATGAACATCTCACCTAACCAACCCACCACGGAAAGGGAAGGAAAGAGCTTCTTCTCTGCAAGTCCTCCCCTTCCCTTACAGGAACCCATATGTATCTGAAGGATGGACCGCCTTCAGATTGGCTGCCTAATTGCAGCAAGGTTAACACCTTTGCACCCCCTGTTTGGTCAGCACAGTCTGTATCTTAAAGAATATGACATGCACCAGAAGTAGATCACATGGTTACAATTCAGGCATGTCAGCTCTCACGTTTTCCTACAGTAGAAGGGACACTTTGCTGGATTCACCTACTTTGAAAACCTTGGTGTAAGTGAATCTTTGAATCCCGGCTGACACCATCAGAGAGAGGAGAGATCACGTTCTCTTTCCTACCCAACACATCTTGTACATCATGCAGTGACAAGAAAAAGTACAAGTGTTATTTATATAAACAACATTCTCCATTCTGTGGGGCTATGGAGGCCACAGGACAGAACAGTGTGCCAATCACAGCAAGACATTAACCACCAGCCAAAATAACATCAGTTACTATTTTCCATTTAAGAACAGAGGGCAGAAGCATAAAAGATTTGCTCAATTAATCGTGGAATTGAAATTTTTCCAGAGAGCTAAGGATACTTGTAAGATATAATAGAGTGCAGCCCCTCATCTTTCATAGGAAGGTCAAGCTCACAGAGCCTCGGCCTGCTGAGCAATTTCTGCCTGCTGCAAAATGAGGAATTGCGTGCTGCAAGAACCAGTGTCCGGGGGCTGCTGCTGAGAAATTCCTGTAGGAAAGCCCTTCAGTAAAGGTGGCTTACCTTGCCGATAAGAGTCCTGAACACAGGGAAATGAAAGGGAGAGATGTAAGACGCCTCTCGTGAGAAAGACTGCAAAATAACTAGGAAAAAAATGTTTAAAATCTTGTAAATATTTACCGTTGTCCTCACTGTACCAGGCTGGCTGGCGGATGCAACGATCACCCAACAGCAGAGTAGCAACAAGTACTTTCATTGAAGAAGTGGTGACAGCAAAACCAAAAGGACACGCTCTTGTCACTCATCAGCCCACGCTGCATTTTTGTAGCCATCTCCCATTGTCACGTGGCACACGATTCACTAAGCAGCAAACCCACGGCTGCAGTTATTTACAGGTCACTGGCAGCCTGGCCCGCGCTGCAGTGGAGTTTTGGTTGTATTTCACAAAAGACACTTCTATTTATGTTTGACTAAGGCAGGCACAACTGCAGGCTGATTTTTCTTTTTTTGGCTTTTAGTATAAACACTCGTGGCAGGGCTCTATTTTGGGTGCAGACTGAAAAACAGATTGTTTTGTAGTTACAGAAGACTGCTGGGTTAATCAGAGGACATTGTTACTGCGACTGAACTTTTCTCTCAGGAAAGCAGGAGGAGTTGCTTTATTTTTTAATTCTGTGCAGTTTTATGTACACCATTCGCTCCAAATATTTGATGTTTGCCACACTTGTTAAGAGTTTCTCCAGAGAGATGCTGTCTTTTGGCAGCAAAAGATAAAGTTGACTGATACAAATGAGTCGCAGTACCCCAACAGTAATTAACAGTGATGCAATACCCATGCGAAAAAGAGGACTTGAAGAATTAACTGTTGAGTTTTCTTGACGATGCAGCTGCACTTTAAGAGAGAATGCTCAACCCATCATAGAACTCCATTGTGTACATTAGAGAAAAAAGCTTGGCAAGATACATTAAAGATTTTTGCTAAAGAGATACAAATATTTTGCAAGGTCAAAGTGCGTCGAGGCAGGCTGTACTTACTTCCAAAGAAAAGCAGGCAGTATGACAAAGAAACAGTAATATTTTTTTATCTCCATTTTCACACTTCATCATCTAAGGAAGACTGTCTTTTTCAACCTGCTGAACTGATTTAAGCCACCCCAACTCTAAGTTAACTTTTACTTAAAAGTCAGTCTATGACATCCTAATCTAAGAAGTTATCTGTGCTCAGGATTTCAGTGCAGTTCTACAGAAGGCCAGTACTGGTATTTATAAACTGCATTTTACTGGTCTATAAAGTTCTGACACAAATCTTGTGAGTTGAAAGAAAAGGAATAGTTTGGTAAGAACACGAATGATTGAAGCAACTGCTTTATAGCACAATATGAAACTTGACACTGTTTGCTGCTGCCAGTATGATTCCCAAGTGAGATGGATAAATTGTGGTCAAGACCTGGACAGGTTAACTAGTGGTCATCAGTGCTGGTGGTACCTTTATATACAAAAAAAAAAAAAAAGGATACTATTGGACAGGGCATTTGAAATTTAATACCAGACATGAAACAAGACATCTGTTGGACTCTCATTTGTTTCTCTTTGAATGGGCTTTAATTGAAAGCTCAGTGAAAAATGCAGGTTACATTCTTAGTGTTATCAATAGTTTGTAACAGCAACAACATCAGAACAGTGATGCATCTAATATTTATACACTTTCTAATTTTAGATGTCTAAGAGCAATACATTATCAGATATATATATACACACAATTTCAAGCAATTAAAAGTAAATAATAAACCCCTCCTCCCCAAACCCTGAAACAATATATTTCCTTACACTAATAATGTCTTTTTCACATATACTTGAGAAAGAGTCTTTTTAAGTTACTTATCTTAAGAGTAATCTGTTAATGGAGATCCTGGACCAGCCCCATTAAAAGTTCAGTTTTAAGTTTATACAGCTTGCTAGCCACATAACCAGTGTGGCTTTACATTGTAAACAAATCCCAAATGTCTACAATGATTGGAATTAGTTTTGTGTAAAGGAGATCTACGCATCTCATGATAGAATAAATTTAAACCAATACATTAAAGAGAGAGAGAGAAAGGGAGAGAGTTAATTGACAAACAAAACAGTTTGGGGAGATCAGTTAGGTGATTATTTAAAAAACAAGTTAACTTAATGGTAAGACTCTTATTTTCTGTACAGAGAGGCTCTGGTTTGTCTAGCTTTAGCTGCTCTAGAGATACGTCCTTTAAAAAAAGGCTTGATTTCTGAAATTCAAAAGCAAAGCTTCCAAGTTTAAAAGCCTGCCCTTTGGCAGTACGAGTACAAAATTTACCAAAAGTATCTCTGGTGATTTTTCCACCCCATTTTGTGAGGACAGCTGTACTAGCATTTGGAAACCTCAGCATGTGTGCCAGTGAAGTAAGCAAAAAGCTTACCTTCAACAGGGAGGAATCACCCTACCCACTGCAGGACTTAAAAAGGTACAACAACTTGTACCTAGGAAAGTTCAAGTGAAAATAAACCCGAAAAACTGGAGACCGATGTGACAGGTAAGCACAGTTTATGGTCATCTTGAAACTGTGTCAATCTAGCTTACTTTTTAACAAAATTACAAATAAAAATCTCTTGAATTTATGGAATAGGAACTTGTGTAAGTCCGAATGGAAGACAAGGCTGAGCAGAATCCTACGGTTTAGTTAACTTGTGTCAAATGGGATGCGAAGACAGCTGCAGTTTCTGACAGAGGTGATCGAAGATGGCTGATAAAGTTTGCAGTAGCTCATAATGTCCCATCTGGTTTATTCACTTGTTTGAACTGTCTAAAGGGCCAACTGCAGCTTAGTCATGTTCCTCTGGTGCATGTTGTGATGACGAACTAATTCATCAGACCTGGCAAATTTTTTTTGACAGCTGGGCCACCGGCAACTGAAAGGCTTTTCACCTGTTAACAAAACACCCTGTTATTAACTGGGTTACAGCTCGCCTGAGACACTGCTATTCGTTCTCCTTCTGCGGGCTGTGAGGAGCTAGGCAGAGCCCCTGTCCAGAGGAGAGGCATCCTGGGCTGTCCTGAGAGGGTGTGGGAGTGCCCTCAATTCCTGCTCACATCAGCACTTTCCTACATCTCCCTCAGCTGATGCTTCCCAACAGCCTTTTCCGATGACGTAGAACATTTTGCAGCGGTTCAATCCTGAAGACAGGCCCTTCCTGAACACCGTGTTGCCATGTCTATGCTACTCTCAGCTCTCGAATGAACTAGTTTAAAAGTCACTCTGGCAGTCACACAAGCTTCAGTCACACCCTGGACTGTGGTGCAGACATACTGTGAGCCACTGTGAAAATCATCAGTGACTATTTAGAGCTTGACCTCAAGTCAAAGCAAGTTTTTCCAGCTAATTCAATGACTTTGGAGTGAAGTTCTTCAAAACCAGTGACTGTAAGTGAATACAGTAGAAGCAACAAGAGTTCAGCATGAAGTCTGCTGAGCCAGACTGAAAGTTTCCCACTACTCTCTACTTTATTTAGTAGATTCACATCTATGGGAGATGTTGAAGGCTCAAAATGCTCAGGACTTTTCTAACATACCCATGAGCATAATATTCACTAAAAATGACCCCAAGCAAAGCACATTCAATTTTAACATGAAATGCCATCACTTTTTTACAGCTTAATCTGGTCTCTCAATTTTCAACAGTGTTTAAGCAGAATTTCAGGGCATGTTTCTGATGCTGCAGGAATGCTGGTGGAATGCTTTCATTAGCTCAGAGCAGTGCCTGGTGACTCATGTTTAGAACTGCATTTTCCTTTTTTCCCCCCAAACTAAATGCAATCTTTTAAAGCAGGTTCAGCTCTGGGGCTTGGCTCTTCAGTGCTGACTACACACCTTGTACTCTCCAACTCAAGACACACTGGGTGGTACGAGCTCACCCAGACATCTCCTCTTCTTTGCCTCACACTTTGTGCATTTCACAAACATCCAAATTCAGGCAAAAGATGATCTTGGATTGGCAAAAATGTGTATTTCTGTTTGGAAAACCCCGTTAAATATATTGGAGGGGAGGATGTTTGCAATCTACTTTATCCACTTAATACACATGCTGGCAAAAGCATCAACTATCTCACCTGAGTGTATAAAACAGTATAGGACAAAAGTGATCCGGTCCAAGCTACTGGTAAAAATCACAGATTGTATAAAGTGGTCTTCTTTCATCTCAGCAGCATTAGCAACACCACCCTGTGAACTGATGCGAGTTATCTACTACTGGCCAGTCTTCACTGAGCTACCACAGTAAAAGAAGCACAGTTTTGCTGTGCCACAAGCAATCCTGGTTGTCCTCTCCAACAAAGGACAGCAATCTCTGTTAGTGCCATGCTGGGCACAAATTATTTTGTACAGCTTCATCAAGACTTAACATGGAGCAAGTTAACTTGAACTAGGTGATTTGTTGCAAAATTTAGGGGATATAAGAAGGACAGAGGAATGAAGCTACAGGGCAACATGGAGATGAAAAATCCCCACCCACCACTCATGCTCCTTCCCTTCAGGATATGTGTGTTTTACAGTCAAAGGGGCATGACACAGCCAAAACCACTGACGGGAGCATCACCACAGCAGTGCACAGCTGGGCTGCAGAGCGCACACAGGACCCGGGCCAGTGGCAGACAACAAGCCCACGCAGAGGTCTGTGCTATGAGGTTATCAGTGACAAGTGAGGCTGCTTTCAGCAACGAGTGCACTGTGGGCTTGGATCACATGGAGCAAGGAAGAACTAGAACAGGGAGGTGAGTTTCACTAAAAAAAAGAGAGCAAGTTTCTTCACTTATTTAGCTAATCTGGCAAAAAAATACGGGAGTCATGGAAGTCTTGAACTGGCAAACCAGTCTGCAGTGAAACGTGATGCAGAATGTCGCTTATCCTGGCTCGCCAGCATGTGACAACTGCTTGCCTTTTTGTCTCTACCAGAACGTTGCCTCTTGCTGATCAAGAAAATATCTTTCTTCACACAAATGCACACAGCCCCAGGCCCTGCAACTCGTGAGGAGACTATGGGGAGAACCCAGCAGCACAGCCATGCCCTCTACCACGTGCAGACTGCAAGTGCAGATACGGCCCTTTGAAACATTTATTTGGCCAGAGCCACGGAAAATGCCATTGTTCTCAGGTGAATTGTTTCCTTTATTAAATTTTCTCTTTTACTTCTGAAAGTCTTAAATATATGTTTTTATGGTGCAGAAGAGAAAAAAGAATTCTTAGCAGGGAAAGAAAGATTTTCAGGCTCCTTGTCCATCTGTACAGAGACTGAATTTAAAAGGTTAACACTGGTATAGAAAACCCTGTGACATCTAACAACACGCCAAAGTGCTCGGTGAACAGTCGTGTGGTAAAAGTACTGCATACATAGTGGGAGGGAACAGAAAATGTCAGTTCATAGAAATAATTCTATAACTTAAAACTAAAATATAGAGGTTGCTGCAGTTGCTCCTTAATGGTGTTTACTTATTTACGTGAGAGCAGAGTAGACTAAAATGGCCTCCCTATTTTTTTCCCTGTATTTATATGAAATATTATGGTTTCTACAAAAACGTCCTTGAATATTTGAGTAAGCTTTTACTTTAGTGTCTGTCAGTGTGAGTTTGCAAAAGGCACTCCTTTTATCTTCTGGAGAGATTACAGTACAAGCAGCAACAGCAAGAGCTTTGCCGTGCTATCCTGCATCAGGCTCAGCTGACACTTAGGAGAAGCATGAGTAGGCACAAATACTTTAGATTACAGACCTTCGGCTGAAGCTAGAATTAAAATTTCTCTCTTGTAGGGTTTTTTCAGTAAAGGCAGTAGATCAACTTGACATTTGTGGGCTGAGACCATGATGTTCATTTCACAATAGCTGACAAAATCATGTTTTGCCAGGCTGAAATTTCTTTAAACATTAATAAAGAAAGTGTAGTTTCCAAAATCACCTCAATCCCTTTGTGAAAAGTGACTCTAGCACTTGGGGAATGTAGTCACATTGAAAAATCAGCACACCCTGAAATTCTTTCTGTTGCTTTGAATATTTAACTCCTGGCTAAGAGACTTTCTAATCATGTAATTTACAAAAACATTGATTTAAACTTTAAAAAGTAATGAAATATAAATGTGAAGAAAAGTTTACGCACTTGTTTTACCTGTATGAGTCCTGGTATGAGTCTTCAGATGATCAGATCTGGAGAACTTTCTCTGACAGGTTTTGCACTGGAAGGGCTTCACACCTGAAAAGACACACACACACAAAAATCTATTCTTATATCTCAGCAACTTTTGGAAAGGTGAATAAAATCAGCTATTTCTGAATTTTCAAAAGCCTGGATTTTTTGTACTGGTTACTGTAACTGCTCCTCCCAAATTCAAGCCTACACATTACAGAAATTCATTAATCAGGCTACCACCACTTTGCAACCTGCTCTTCCAATGTCTGGCTCTGATGCATCCAAGCAGCACCATTGGAAACAAACACTCGCTGTTGGGCTAAGGAGGATCTGCAGGTGTGGTTAATTCTGATCCTGTGGTTTGGAACTATTGGCATTATGTATGAGCAAATATGATATAAGAAGAATAGAGCTGCAGAGGTTTATTGTTATACTCTCCCAAAAGGCTTAACTTACTTTACACTTCTACTACTTACTTTACACACTATGCGTGTCTTGGGGACTGCTTAACACAGACAAATTCATAGCATGCAGTTGCTAAAAATGTATCATCCCACCAGCTCTAAGAGACAGGTCCTGTATCTCTCAATAACTCCATTTAAGTAGGAAATAACATCTTTAGCAAGAGAAGTAGTAGGCAGAAATCCACCACAGAACAGCGTGTAGACCAATCGTCGGGCCACTCCCTGAGGTATCGGAGACACAAATGCAATTTCTTTCTGTGCTTCAGCCAGAGGAATACTCTGAAGCCCTTTCTCATGCTCCATGCAGAGTCCCCTCATGGAGTCATCACCATCTCCTCTCCTGTGACTGTGAGAAGGGCAGCTGTCTGCCCTGACAATCTACTCTAGACCTCCAAGGACTCCTGAAATGTTCTGTCTTGACATTTCCATAAAATGGTGTATGTGCAAGAAATCAACTTCCCGAATTTGGACTGAACCCTCAAGTAGTTTTGGCTTTCCTGGAACATTTCACCCAAGCAAATGCGTCACTGAGAAAGACACACAAGTCTGACTAGGACCCTGCCCCACTCATGACTGCTGCTGCCTTCTCTGCTGTATGCAAACTGCCATATGCTTTCCAGGCTCTTTGAGCAATCCAACCAGCCAGATCTTTGATATTTCTCTCCTTGTGGCTCCTAGAAACCTTCTTTAGTTGGCAGATTTCAAAAAAGGCTCAAATCTAAGCTTAAGTGGTTTGATGAATTACAGTTAAGCACAATAGCTGCTGTGGCTTTTCCTCCTCTGCTTCTGCTGTCCACATGTAAGCGCACAGTAACTCCACCAGCCTTTCAGGACGTGCCCATGCAGCATCCACCTGTTAGCTTTGCCATGTGAACATCAGAGTACCAACAGGAGCGTTTATCAAGTTACTCAGTGGCAACTTCTTCTTGTAAAACTGATTGATTTATAAAAATAATATATTCCCTATATTGGGGATGCAGCATAGAGCGAGCAGTTTCATTAAGAAAGCTGTTTCAAAGCAATGGTGGCAGGATGGAAAGGTCACCTATACAACCACAGCAGTGCTGAAGTGCCAATTAAAAGAATCCAGCTGCAGTCTCCTCCTAATGCTTAACTTCAAGAATTTGGCACTACGGGTATCGTGTATGAGCAGACACAACATCAGAAAAATAGAAGTTTAGAAGTATGCCATTTGGATTGCAATTCACATATAAAGATGAACGGTAACGAGCAGAGATGCGCTGTCAACAAACCTGTGTGTCGTCTTTGGTGCCGTTTGAGTTGGTCTGAACGAGAAAATCTTCGTTCACAGCCCTTAAAATCACACTGATAGGGTTTTTCACCTGTGAAGGACAAACAGTTTATCAGAAAATGTGGCTAAATAGGGGAATGCGTCAACTAGAATCAGAAGGTGAAATGTGTAACCCTAAAAGACTTGGACCTCTCTCCTGTCTGAAGCAGTCTGGAGGAACACCAGGGCTCATTTGCTATAAAACCACACGACTGTGTTGGAATCAGTGGGGAAAGGCTGGCATCATTCTACTGTACTGACACTGATCATGCTAAAAAAGTAGTCCATTAAGTCAAAGCTACCAAAAAAATTATGTTGCATGGCTTTTTTAGAAATGGTTTTCTGTTGGAAAAGCACAGAAATCTCATGTTTTATATTTCTCTGAAAACCATATTAAGCCCTTTCCGCCTGTTTCAGTAATACCTCATTTCTATAAGGGAACAATTTGCAGTTTGCTCTAAATTGGATTTAAAGCAAAAACTAAACAAATGACATCCATGCAGGTGGCAATTTTAACCATGCTAAATTAATTTTTTTAAAAAGATCAAAAAATTCAACCACAGAAAAATACATATTCTTCCCCAAAATACAAATTATGTTTCTTTCATAAAGCACCATTAAATAGAATTTCTCATGTAGCCGTACACCTCCCGCAGGCAAGCCTATGAATTATTGCAAGGCCTCATGTAAACATGAGCTCTTCCTTCACCTCCTCTACAGTTCAGGATGGCATTTCTCTGGGACAAAAAGTGAGATTCTGACTTTTTAAAAAACCAAAATTCCCACAAGGTTGTGTCTCAAATGAACGGTTTGCAATGCAAAGGACTTCACCAACCACATCAACATGCAAAAAGAAATGCAGCAATTGAGGAGCTTGAGGGAAGAGGGAATCACTGCTGGCATGTAGCACACTGCAGGGTCGGTGAAATCTGGCCAGCACAAAACCAAAAATCCTTATGCCTTTACAGGAGGAGCTGCACAATCTTTCAGATCTGATTCATGTCTAGTCTAAGGCCCTTTTGCACAACACAGGAATCCCACAAAAGCCTCAGATATGATTACATTTATAGCTACTCAAAATCTGGTTAGAGTGCCACAGCCCTGCACAGAGGCCGTAGCACAAGAAGTAATGAAAAGCTGGGAGGATCCAAGGGTTTATCTGGAAGGTACACACGAGGCCAGCTGGGACCTGCTTTGTCTACGATGCAAAGCTGGGATCTAAAACAAAGGTCCAGTAGGAAGGGCCTAAAGAAAAACATCATCTGAAGTGGGCAGTGGGTTAATTTCTCTGGGTATACTTTTTAAACACATACCACTTTCACAAATCTTCATTGCAAGTGTCTGCATTCCTGATTTTGTTATGATGAGGAAAGGTACTCTGCTTGCCTGGTATTTGGAGACACCAGTGCAGACTACTGCAGTTTAAAGCAGAAGCCTTCTGATCTAGGTGACACTGGGCAAGTAGCATACCAAGAAGAGCATTCCAAATTCATACCAGCGTGGCTAAGATCAAAATGTCACAAATGCAACTAAATCTGCAAGAACAAGTTAACTTCCTGTGACGGTCACCCAAAGGAGTTTACTGATTCTCAAACCTAGGTGTGGACAATTTCCATGTCTGCTCTGCTTAATTTATTAGCATAAGGGATTAAAGCTGCCACAGGTGTTTGAAATAGTCCCGTACACTTTGACCGCAAGGACTCCCTGGGGGGTGCCTGCTTTTCAGAAACCACTTACTTCCAAGGAATTCAGCCCTTTGGCAGATTTAAGAGGGGGGATGTCAGCAGAGCAGAATGCAGTGACAGGATGATTGTCTGCTAATTGCAATATAAATGCAGAAGATGGTTAAGGAGGTATCTGAATAAAACAATACAGCGGGTCTGATGGCATGCACATGAAAGTATTTCTTTAAATGCTTCGAAATATAATCTTTATTAAATTAAAGACAAATTTAACCAATGCATATATTAAAGGAATCAATCCAAGATGCTTACACAGAGATACGATGACTCTGCGTGGAAAACAAATAGCAAAGAGGCAGAATATTTGGACAGAAACCCTATTTCCCCTTTCATTCTACACCTTCCACATCAGCTGGTACCAAGCCAAATGCCTGCCAAAGCCAACTGTCACATACCTGTTAACTCCCATGAGTTTCATCTGAATAGGGTGACAGAAATGTCCCACATTAGAAAAAGTCTGTTGGTACCTCATTAGATCACCACACCGAGAGGGGTTAGAGCAGTGTCTAGTTTCCCCAGGCCTATTAAAGTCTTTTAAGGCACAGAAAATATCCCATAGTGCTGTCACCTTCCTATGTGACCACATACAATCTCAAAACAAAACAGGAGATGAAGATGAAGCTTCACTAGTCCTTCCACCTGTGACTTGAAGGCTTCTATGATTACTTACATTTCATTACTGAAAGAGGGCACACAAAAGAAAGGCTAAACTTGGTGCATAATGAAATAGTCCAGATGAGAGACGACAGAGGGAATAGCAGTCCTTTAGTATCTAGGAAATTATTTAGGAAAAATAAAGCTCAGTAATCACAGAACATGAATCAGCCCTTGCATGTATCACAATAAATGTTTCTAATAAAATAAACCTATTTGATCAAAACCAGGTAACAACCTAGAGGAAGCATGCACATTTTCCCTGGAGCAAATTCACACGCCCAGATACACGGGAAACAGACATTCCTCCTGCTGTAGCAGTTGCACAAAATAGTCACAATCATTGCATTTAATTAAGGAGAGCTGTTAGAGCAAAAGCCCACTGCTAACAGGAAAATGTGAGGAGAGGAGACTGGTTTTGAAAGCAGAGACTGCAAGTCTGAAGGAGCATCTGAAGGTTTGTTTATACTCTCTTCACCAGTTTAAACCCTTTTTCTTGTATACCCACTTAATCAAACGAGCACAACCCCACATTCACAACTTTACCTTGCTAACATAGCATTTTTCTATTCAATACAATTAATTAATATAATTAAGTTTGCTTTAGCAAACTTAGACAAAACTTACATTCCTTTATTTAGTAGGGAGCCTTTATAGGTAGTTGTCTCTGTCAACTTCACACCAGAGTTCAGGTGTGAGATGTCATGACTGTTTTGAAACTAATCTTGTCTTTTAAATACATAAGTATCCTTATTTTATGCCATAGAAATGAAAGCCTAAGAGCAGCCCATGCTGGGTGAGGCCCAAGGTCCAGGCAGCCCAGCAGTCTCCCACCGTGGCTCACCGGAGATGCCTGCAGAAGAGCAGAAGACAGGGAGGATGCAGCAGCACTTTCCCTGGACCCTCTCCTAGTCCCCAGCAGTTCATGAGTTAGCAGCTTTCTGAGCCAGAGGTGGCTTCCTATTAACCACTTATTAGCAGAGTTTCTTTCCATTAATTTGTCCCATTGTTTCTCTTACCTCTGTAAGCTTTCAGCTTCCCCAGTATTCTGCAGAATGATATTTCATGGCTCAAGTGTGAAGGTCAGTATTTCAAAGCAGCAAGAGTGCCCTCCGTCAGCTACCACAGTGGGCTCTCCAAGCAGAGCCCACCCAGCTCCCAGCTCCAGCACAGCTACACCCTTCCACCACCCTATCACCTCTGTGTCCAGAGGACACAGCCCTGTCTGCTGAAGGTGCTGGAGTGGTGAACTGCACTAAGGACTGGAAGGCATTTGGCAGCACAGTGGCACATGCTGTAGGAAAAGGATATTTGTCTTTGTCAAAGCAAAGAAATCATTACTAGATGATTAGCATAATGATCACTATTAGACTGCATTACTTAAACCTCCTAGAGCCTCACAAGTTCACCACCAACAGCCACATTCCCTATCATATAAAGGACAACCTTCCTGATTTACAGGTTCTCTTACTTCAGTGTACGAACTCACACCTGCAGTTGAGCATATTTAGGCTGAAGAATCCCTGGCAAACAGGTAGAGGATATTTTCTCTGCAAAGATGATCAGCTTTCTGGTAGGATAAATCCAGTTTTAGCAATGTGTGGCACTGAACCCAAAAGCTCTCTGGCAAGAATGATGATGTTTCCACCATAAATGAAATTTATGGAGGTCTAGACACCAATTTGTTTCTGCAAAGAAGTCTCTGAAGTCTGCCACAGGATGACAACTCACATTAACTGCTGTACTGTTGAAAAGTTGTATGTATTTCTGCGTTTCCTTTCAGAGGCCTATCTGCCACAGCAAAATACTCCAAGATAAGAAAAAAGCTTTTGTGGCTGTACATGTTTCAATGAAGGCATTGTTAACAGTGGATAAGCAGTCTTGGAGGGTACAAAATGTCAACATATTTTCAACTAAGTCCATGTTGAAACATTGGTAAAAGTGGATGACAGACTCCAACTTTGTGTTTCAGAGCCCTGCTTGATTTTGCAATACTGAACTGCTGAGGAACAGAAGAGCTGACAAGCCAGTTCTCTGTAAGTATCTATTACAGAAACAATCAAGAGCCAACTTTATTCTGCAAAGATACTATCTGCTGGTTTAATATTAGATATATGTAACAGCTTGTTTTCAAATCATGCATTCATAATTTTAAAAGTTT
The DNA here is from genome assembly GCA_013401335.1 of Brachypteracias leptosomus. Lineage (NCBI taxonomy): Eukaryota > Metazoa > Chordata > Aves > Coraciiformes > Brachypteraciidae > Brachypteracias > Brachypteracias leptosomus. Next base: position 33,678 of record VYZX01010867.1, read on the forward strand.
ACCTACCACTACGTTAAGAAAGGGGGGAGAGCTTCAAAGGCATGAGTGAATCCAGAACCACCTTACAGGAGGACTAATAAAATCTTCTGTTGGCTGTAGAGAGGTATACCAAACACACTATACTATCCTCCACCAGAGCTGACTCCTGACAGCTCTCCTGACTTTAGACTGGCTCAGCATGATTCCTCCGCATCAAAACATTGAAGCAGAAGAAACACATCCCTTTGTTTAGTAAGAATATTAAGCATTATGTTTTCCAACTTTCTGTCTAATACACTAATTCCATCAAGTCCAATTTCTGTACCCAGTAGAGAACTCAAGAATGGGGTTTTGGAGTTCAGTATTAACAGAAAGATGATCAGAGAGCCCAATAGATAGCCACATAATTATCAACACAGATCAACGGTCTCACCCTCATCATACCAGCCCCTTAAGATACCCCCTAACACATAAAAAGAAGCAGGTGGAGAAAAGAAGGAATGTGCAGAGAATTGTGTACTGTAGCTACTGTAACTGTTATCAACAAGACACACAGAGACTTCACAGCAATGATTGATCTGCCCATGGCAAAACCTGGTTTCCAAATTTTGCTTTTGACAGTCAGTTTTTCCACTAGCAGGAGACACAGTTCAGGATTAGATAAAGACACGAAGTTACAAAGGAGGCTGCAAATGGATTTGCATCACAGTCAGTTCAACTGCCCAGGATTCATGAAAAGCATGGGACTGAAAAAGATCATTATGGCCAACAAGTTTGGACTCTCCACCACATCAAGCAGCCAAGGAAATATGTTAACTCAGAAGTGTTGTAGACTACCCACTCTAGATGCTCCCATACAGTTCACCAAGTCTTCCTAAAAACTAGGACTAACAGACCACAGGAGACAAGAAATGAAGGGCATCACATTCTAAGCCTCTACAGCAGCCAGGTATTTGGGTAAGTAAAACTGTCATACAACAATCACAGGAAATGGCTAGTACCCATACAACAGGCTGAGGACAAAACTCTGCCAGTCTGATAAAGGGGACAACTCCCCTTTATGATCCTAAAGCTGAATGCATCAGCCAGGCAAGTTACCCCAGCAATTCTCTTAGCAGCAGCGCACTATGCCTTGCTCCCTCTCTCTAGCTGTGACCAAACTCAAAGGCTTACAAATTCTTACCAATGGCAATGTTTGTGGCAGCAAAAACAAGCTTTGGGAATCAAGTTGGCCTCTTGTGGAAAGCAACTTTCAAAGGTTTGAGAAATAAATAAGTTTTGTTGTCAACATATCAAAATATAGTGGCAGAAAATCTAGGCCCACCTGTACAGAAGAGGTGTTTGGAGGGGAGGACACCAAAAAGATTTCTCTTATAACCTATTCCACTATTGTGTAAACCAAAGGAGAAGGAAGGGACATGAAAGACCTCAAAGACTATGGGAGAAGCCTCTCTAAGGATGTCAGATGGCCATAGTCCTATCTCCTATGTCTTGTGGGGCTTTTGCGGCTCTATATGCCCCGATTTTATGTGGTATAGCGCTAGAAATCTTCTCCAGTTAAGGAAAAAAAAAGAGAGGTAGGCTGAAGTCCCTGTGATGCATCCAGAAATAATACAGTGAAAGCCAAGCAACTAAATGGAATAAAATACAGGACCAGAACAAATAAATTATGACTGCTAAAATACAGAGTAAATCACTTCAGGAATGGAAGAAATAGTAATCATAAGAAAAATTCAGAACTGTTTAGGCATACTCAAGATAAATACCACAGTTAGCAGATCCCAAAAGATCTCCAATTTTCTTCTGTTTCAAATTTATTAGCAGAAAATATTTCTGTAGACCTCTAGCTCTAAAGACTACATTCCAGTTACAAGCTAAAGTATCTCAAATGTGTAATCTGAGCAACACTGGAGATGTCTCTCAATATTTTGTGACTTGCCCATTCAGAAATTAAAAATGCCCTAAGTATTTTGCACAATTAACTAATGTCACCACATGGTGTCCAACAGGAAGAGCTTGCAGCTATTTTTCATGAAAAAAGGTGATCAGCTAGGTCACAGCAGCATGTATTGCCTTCCCGAGGCCTGTTTCATCCCCTTGACCTTCCATCATACTACTGGTTAACTTACCAGTCATATTTACAGATTTTATCCAGAGATTTCTGGCTTAGCACAGATCTAAATAAAAATATGATAGGCATTCAAAAAATGCATAAGGAGCATTCCTCAAGGTGTATCATAACTATACATTTCCAACAGTTTAAATCTCCCAATAGGGGAAATAATTCTGTTTACTCTTTGGCAAGATGCAGCAGGGCGTTCGATTTCCACACTTTGAGACGTAACTTACATTGTCTGGACAGTTAAGACTTGGAGCAAGGTTTGATGCTCCCAGATGAAAAGGGGAGGGGAGAAATAGATGATTCACAGCCCTGAATGATGCCCTATAACAGTAAGAGAGGGAGGAGGTGATCTCCTTGCTGTCAGCACTGCTCTGTGTTTTTCTTCGCTAAACTCCGAGTCTCACGCATCCAAAAGAGAGATTGCCCAGACGGCAGAGCACACACATCCTCATCTGACAGAGCCTCGCCGCCCCTGACCTGGCAGATCATTTCTTGCACCTTGTGCTATTTTAAAGTCACTCTGCCCACTTTGCTGTCCAGCGCTGAGACGTGATTTACAGCACCCCTGGCTGACACTCACCAGTGTGCTTCCTGCTGTGCATCTGCAAATGGGACAACTTGAAGTACCGCTTGTTGCAGCCGGGGTAGGCGCACATGAAGGGCCGCTTCTCGTTGGTCTCACTCGCTGACCGGACAAGAGTCGGAGCTACTCCTGGCACCCGTCGGACGTCCTGCAGCGACAGAGACTTGCTCATGCAACCTGTATGTTCTCAAGCTTTTGCTTAACATATTCAAAGACAGTCGGAGGCACTTCTCCTAAAGAGATACTTAAATATATTATACTGCAAACAGGCAATTTTATTTTATTCTACATTAACAAAGTACAACCTCAGCATACCTTACTCTATTCTTTGCAGAACATTATTTGAAGGTGAAATACAGTGAACTCTACTTATTACATTCTCTCACCAATATTCACATGCAGGATTAAATGGGCCACATTCTGACCTCATGTAAAACCACACAATCCTGGAAGAACACTGCTTGGCATACGAAATAGCTTTAGTCTTATACCAGTGTAAGAAAAAAAAGCATGAGCCAGAGTAGTATTCTCCTCTATTTTAAATACTCATTGAAGTTAAAGGACTGGAAAAATAATGTTTTGGGTTAACTCAAAATGCTAAAAAACAAATCAAGACAGATTGTCTAGGTGGAGCTGGTGAATAGTTCAGCCTTAATGTGTTTTGGCCACTGTCACAATGTTCCACCAAAGAGGATCTTCTCCTTCTGGGATAATTAACTTCTTAAACAATGTCAACCACTTACTTTTATTCACTCAACAAAAGCTGGCTCACAAGCCTATTTCTGGGAGCTTGCTACTGAATAATGACTTGATAAGCTATACAGAAAAGGAAAAGGAGAAAAGATGCTATCTAAAAACATTGATGTATGTTGACAACAACTAGTAACACAGAAGAGACAGAGACTGTGTAATGACTTTGCCATCAGTTCTAAGAAGGTGTATCTTTGACAGAGGTATTTATTGATGATATGACTATTTCATAAAGGGAGGAAATTAACTCCCATGAATCACAAGTTCCTTCCAAATATTCACCAATTACTTAGTCGTCAGGAAACAACCACTTAGTATATTTTAAGGAAATATGTTTGAACTAGTAAAGTTTCAGGAACCTGTAAATGCAGAATGTTATCTAACACTTTCTTTATAGAGAGTTCTTAGATGTAATCCATTGTAACCACAGAAGTTTCACATGGCCACAGTGATTGGAGCTAGAAGCTGGAAACTGGACCATGTATTTCGGACCATCCAGAAAAGCTGGTAAGGAATATTGCCCCACAGGTATACTTTATAAGAAGAAATAAACAATTTTAAATGACTATGCCAGAAAGAAATCTTACAGTATGCTTCAATGGCTTCAGTGAAGTCAGGACACTTATGTAAAGCATTTCTTGGTAATATGGGGAAACCACAAATCAAGGACTGATTTATAAATACCAGTGAAGTAGTAAATTAACATTACAAACAGGCAACAGTTTTACTTCCCTATGAAGAATGCCCAACGATACTCACTTGTATGCCTCTAAAAACTCCATGGGTGTGTATTCTGTACTGGGCCCCACAGCTGTATAACATGGGAGCGCTGTGGTTCTCGTTTTCATATCCTGCTGTATGGCTGTAAATAAAGAAGGGAATCATTTCAATGAAATACTTTTCAGTACTCAGCTCCATGTGAGAGGTTTCACTTCTTAAGTCAGTGATAACACACACAGAGTTTGCTTTTATAGCCAGGATATCCAAGTTCAAATGAAATTCACCAAAGGAAGCCTGCTCTGCCTTCGAATGGATCTGTTCCTGCTGGCACAGTGCTCTGACTCCATACATATGCCTGTTAGCAGCCATTAAGACAGTCCAGTAAAACAACAAAAAAAAATTGTCATGACTTGAACTCTGATGTACTTTCACAAAGATTTTAGGTAAAAGGAAAAAATCCACATAGCAGCATAACTGTGTCATGTGCACATGTACACGTTATTTATCAGTTAAATGTGGGGTTGCCTATTGCTAATATCTTTTGGAATGAGCAAAATGCCTCAAGTTTCACATTAAGTGCAGTGGATTTTTGTCAGCACCTCATGACTCAGATATTACCAGATACTACCATGAAAGTGATGACATTTATAAGAATAGCAGTCATGTACTCATAAACAGAGATTACAAATCAGTGTTCAAACTATTTATCCAACGTATCAGCTTACAGGATGCACTACAAATTAACCCTTTATAAAAATAAAATAAAAAACCCAGCCTATTCTTATTAGGTGTAAGATTCCTCATGCAGCATCATCACAATAATTTTAAAAGTCTGTAACCTTTGCTGTTTTTGGGGGTGTCACAACCATATGTTTTATCTAATTATATTCTTCAAAATCCTATGCTCTCCTGTCCAGAACGTTGGGTACATTGTTGTGTTTCCTGTTTGCAACCTGCTTAATGTCAAAATTATGTAAATAAGTTTTAGCTTTTATTTTTAAGTGATCACGTTACATTAGTGTGTACATTGCCACATGTATTAATATACACTGACAATGTTAAATGTTCATGTTTTACATTGCATTAGAAAGCTCGGAACAAAGCCCAAGGGCGCACAGCTAGGGACAAAGATGGATACATAGGATGTTATCCCAACCTCTGCCAAATGCTTGCAATAGCAATTTGAAGGAGTCCCTGAGGCCCAGACTCTCATTTCACTGGTCGTTCCTCTCTCTTCACTCAAAATTCATGTGCAGAGTAGAATTACAAGGAAGTTTTAAACCTCTTAAGTGATTTGCAGAACGGCCAGTGGAACTGGAAAGCAGGAGATGTCTAAGCAGCTTGTGAACCTCACTAACCAGGAGGGGAGCAGCATCTGTGAAGAGCTTTTCCTGCAGTGGTGGGTTGTGTTCCTCCGTCCTGCCCCCAGAGCTGCTCACAGGCTGCCACCTGGCAGACATGCTCCCTCAGAACAATTCTTTTGCTGTTTCAAATCCTGGCTCCACCTGGCTATGCAAATCAAAGGCTACTCCTTTTAGGAAGGGATGCTCCGCTTATTTCAATTTTAAGTGGCAAATGGGTGATCATAATGAAATAAGTTATAGGGTGGCAGCAAGAAAGTATTTCGGATCTGTAGTAATATCTGTAATAATAGATAAAGGAAGATACCATTATCTGATTTAAATTGATCAAACTCTTCTCTAGATATGTACCATGTCCAAACAAATAGGGTCTCCTCTCTGCTCAGGGCCCAGATGTGGCCTTTCGTTCCCTAATAAAAGTAAAACATTACTATTTGCTATTACCACTTGCTCAGTACAGGTTCCCCACCAGCATCAAATTTTATTCTCTATTTGAATGCAGCAAGTCACAGACATTAAAAAGAAAAAAAAAAGGGCTTAAAAGAACCCGATCCATGGCAATACTTGTGTTGATCACAAATTGAACAGTGCATTTTCAAACCAAAATGAAATGAGAACTACCACTTACAGGAAGTCCTGCAGTAGAAGCTACTGCTGATCTGCAACGCAGCAGCAAACCAAGGGCAACTATGAACTTCAGTACTAGTCACCCTGAGTAACCGCATAACCTCTCATTGATGCCTGCACTAGCAACCTCACACATCACAACAAACAGACACAGGGAGATAAGAAGAATTCCCAGGACAGAAACTTTAGAAGGAGGAACAGGAATATGCAGTAAAAGCTTATACCATAAAACGCAGCCTAACCTTCCCTCCACATTCACATAGTTTTCATCTTCCAGTGATAACCATTTTTGTAAAGACCAGTTGGTTTGGAAATAATTCCCCCCAGGAATAAGAAGCAGAACAAAGACCATGGCTGTGCCCTAAGGAACGGCTCTGTCAATGGGAGGTGGCCTTCCAGACGATCTCCATCTCAATTTTTATTGCACGGTTGGGAAGCCTTCCTCAACATTCAGCCTTTTTCATATTTCCTTCCATTATTTCCAGTTACACTTCACTAAAATTGGACATACAGCTGCAAAGCCTTGAAGATTAAAACCTGTTTTCTGAGCCTCTTGAGCCATAATATACTAGGTAATGAACAGCCCTCTACTTAACCAGCTCCCTAGGAGTGAGGCTTTAATAATCAGGAACCCTAGTTCCCATTTTACATTGGGCATGTTTCCATCAACATTGGCTGGTACTCAATGTGGCCCTATGGATGATGACAGCAAAATGGATCACATGAGATTTCTTGGTTAAAATACTATTTATTCACTACGAAGTGCTATGGAATAATCTGACCCTCAGGGAGCTAGAAATTAACAGGTGAATGTTCTTTTCAGTGAGAAACTAGAACACTGAAGGGGTTTTCACAAACCATCCCTGCACCACTGCTCTCTTGAACTTCAACCTCCACTCTGCATTGATAGTGAAAGACATTGTGAAAGACATTTTTCTTTCTTTGTAGCCCCTTTACTCAATGCATCTATGATGTATGCCACAAAATGTATACCAGTGTGCGCAGCTGGCTTGTTTCACATTGCTGCAATTTATATACTAAAATAAAAGCACTGATAGAAATCTCCTAAATACATTACTGAAACTCAAACACCTGCTTTATTGCATACAAGAGATAATGATCAGATGCAATACCACATACATGAGCAATACAAGTAACTGATGAATTTATACCTGCAGTAGTACATTAACTAAATGGAAATCTTAAGAGGGTAGGAGATGCCTTAGCTTTCATCTTTTCTAGTCAGGCACTCTATGTTTAACTAGGCAAAGAGACAGTGCCTCATACACTTAGGCAACCGAATCTTTAAGAATGAAAAATGATCCTGATAGACTCTCAGGACTAGAGAACAGCCTAGATGTCCACCAAAGCACTGCAGTGTACACTCCATACAGCCCAGATCCACTCACAATATATGCATTATAATTAAAAAGAAAACGCATTCGAGATGCTGCTGCCCTGCTCAGATGAACAGTGATAATCCCGGGTAGGTGAACACTGATACTTTGGGAGAGTCAGGCTTCTGGGAGCAGAACCCACATGTTCTCTCCCAGCAGGGTGGGCTGCTCGGGCAGCACCCCAGCAGGCTGGAGAACTGCCACCAGAGCCACTCACTGCCCTGCTGCAAGTGCACCGGGAGCACGGCCGAGAGCACAGCCAAAGCTCCCACACGGTGTCATCCCTTGCACCAAAGGCTGAGTAGCTCCCAGCAGAAATTCAGCTAAAGCCAGGGGGATAACCAGGGGGTGAACAGTTGAATTAACTAAAGAAGAAAAGAAAAAAATCCCCAGTAAGGCCCAGAGTTATAGTTAGGAAAGACTAAACTGATCCCTCCACAAGTCCTAAAAGGAGTCAAAATTAAGCAAGGCCAGATGCAGCCAAACTGGCCTGCCAGGATCCAACAGAAATTTTTGTTCAAGCAAGGCCTGAAGGATTTGGCCTAACTGCCTAGTGCTGCCTTTACTTGTAAATATACATCTCCCTCTAACTTCAATGGGAACGGCACAAAGGCAGAACTGGATTATAAATATTTATAATTTGAGTTAGTTGGTGAAAAAAGGACTCGGTATATTTTGTTCTCTGGTTCTAGGCAGCGAGAAACAGAGCTGGAAACACAGCCATAAAACCTAACTCCCGATAACAGGGAAACAAAGGCCAATACTTAGCAACATCGAGCGCCAAGCAAGCGCTATGTGCCGGAGAGCATTTAGAGCTTTGCTTTTACCATTAGCCCAGCAAATCCTTAACACTCGGAGAGTAGCTCTTTTAAAATGATTAATCTCAAAGTTGTACAGATTGTACAAAGATTAATAAAAATGAAGGTTTTACAGATGAGAATGTGTGATGAAAAACAGAGCAGCTTTAGAGAGTTGTATCAATCTAAGTGGTTATAAAAAAACTCATAAAAGATGACATTCTAATCTGAATATTTTAAAAAATAATCAAGCTGCAATTTCTCTCTCACACCATTTTTACTTTGTTAAACTGAAACTGTCTGTCTAATGTATAAAGCAGTTACAGCTTAATCTGAAGAGTTAAGCTTTTTATTATTATTTCATAAACCAAAAAAGGGAAGCTTTAGGGCATACTGAGGAGAGTTAGAAAATTTCAGATGAAACATGAATACACGTTGATTCATGAGATTCAGACTTGGAAGAATAAAAAAAGCCAGAAAGCAAGATTACATAAAACAGGCACCACATTAAGCCTCAATTTAATTGTGTTTCAATGCAGGAACAGGAATTTTAGGGTTTAGAAACAGAGCCAAAAATGAGGCAAAGTGAGGGTGTGGGCCAGTCTCGTTGATAACAGAACATAAAGGAAGAGAAGTAGAGTTAATTCCCTCTGCTAAAATATTTACCATCCTAGCACCCTGGGAAAAATATGTATGAAGACAGCAAAAGGATTCTGATTAGTTATATAGAAGATCATGTTTCTGCCTGTTTTTTGTCTGACACTATTACTGAGGGTGGAGTATAAAGCTCCATTTTTATCTGCACTTTCCAAGGCAAAGGAGTATTACAAAATGTGATTTCACAGATTACAGCCCTTCTGCCATCTTCAATGAGAAAAGCAGCTGGTTGATGAATGGAAGGCACTGGATTTTCAGGGTCTCTCTGACTTCAGTGGGCTTTCTTTGGTTTGGGCTTTTTTACCATTGACCCAGGTGGAATCAGGATTTCACCCAACACTTCCCTTCCAAAGGAGATCCTCAGCTATCAGTAGGAAAGGGGAAATTCTGTATTAAAGCAAGAGGTTATCACCCATTTCCAATTCATCTTGACTGCAGAACTGAACTCAAGTAGGAAGGTTTGTACACCCGAATTCTACTAATAATGCCACGAAAGCTAAACTGAAAAATCTCTACAGTTCACTCCTAGACAAAATAAGTTTTCACTGCCTTGTTTTAGATGCAGTTTCAATAGTGCTCTACAGAGATCATACCCAATTCTCCTTTCAGTGAGCCTGGGCAAACAGCAGTAAATACAAACTTCCTCAGAACACGCTGACTATTTAACACTCAAGTAAAATCAAAAGGGGAAAAAAAATTGGCTGGTTATATACTCAATTACAGATGGCTATTGGAAATATGGATCAAAACTTTTTACTCGAGCAGCTGAAGAGACAACTAAAGCAATACTTCTGTTAAGCCTTGCTGTGGGGTATGTGGCTACCTTTCTTGTCTACCCTATCATTTCCTGCTTGGTCACTTTTGTCACTTTTATAAAGAAAATATCAAGGAGGGTTTTGTAGCCATGAGGTCTGCCTCTACAACACCACGATGAAGGGAAGCAGTATTTTCCACACTGGGCAAATAAGAAAGCAACACAAAAATATTAAGGACAGAAAATGAAGAGAAAGGTGTCCACTAACATGGGACATCCATTCTGAGATGTCTGGGAGCTGAGTTCTCAGGGTAATAAGCAAAGGACTTACTGACTTTCCTGCAGCAGCATAAACACGATCTCAGCTGCTGCAAACAAAATACCACAAAATGGGGAACAAACCACCAGCAAACAGTCTGAAGAAATAAAATCCAATCCCACTGTGGTGTTCACTGCCTTAACCATGAAGCCTTCCTTTCAGATCCTTGTAGCTGCCAGTTTGTGTGACAGCTCTCTCAGACAACAAGCCAGCCCTCCCTCCTGTCTACCCAAAGTTCAGAAGGTAACAGAGAAGTCCCTGGACAAACAGGCAACACATAACCAACACACTAGCTCATAAGGCACTGTTCTTCCCTCACACGAGTTACAAGCACCACTTGAACTCAATCTTTGGCATTCAGAACCTAAGCAAAAATCTACAACACAGATTCAAGCCATGTGGACCATATGGTAGCAGTAGTGGGTTGTCTTCTTCTCCAGGGACAACTCCTTGCAGCGGGAAGCTCAATTTGGGCCATCAGACCTCCTTTTGGTTTGCCAGCAAGTAAAAACATCTAGAATTTATGGCTGCAGCCTTTTCTATCAGCTTTCCCATATACACCTCTCTCCCTTTCCCCTGCCAGTCTATCACGTTGTTGGACTCTGCCAGAAAACAACATCTCTGCATCTCTGCTCACCTTATGTATCTCTCTCCACCACTTAGCAATGGATGGCCAGGCACTCCATCCCTTACCTTTCACTGCCCACCTCTGCTTGCCACTCAGGCTACGCCTTCTGCGGTTTCCTAATGCTTACACCTCCTGAAAGCACTCAAAGACTAAAACCCACCAAGACAAAGAAACTTCTTTCCCTTAGTCCCAATGCCCAACATTAAAATATCCAGGGAGGAAAAACCATTCAGGAAAAAAAATCTTCAAAGGCCTTAAAGCCATAGGCTGAAGCAGGCTCCGAGCAGATAAAATGGATAGTTTAGATGCCAGGCTCTTCCTTCTGTTCACACACAAACAGAACTGTTCATAAGCTTGCAACTGGACGGGAATGGTTTTCGCAATGACTGAGAAGGACACGGCTTTGGCCGCCTGACAGCATTCCTTCCCAAATTTCGAACTTTCGATCTGGAACGAGGAGATTCTGGAGCGGATCAGCCCAAAACTGGCAGGAATGTCAACAGCTAGAACCAGAATGCTCTCAGATAAACTGCTAGAAAACTTGAGCACAGAAGCTGGTAATTAACTCTACCTGAAATGGACGGCAACAGCTTCATTTCAGTGCATTAAACTTATGCTGAACATGCACCCGGGAAGCAAGCTACCGAGCTGCTCTACTGTCAAGTATAAAGGGTATGACCTGTACGTTTTATACAACTTGTAAGATTTCTAGCCCTCTAACTATTTGCAGAACTTGCCAGTAATGTTTTCTTCCTTGTTACAATGTGCAAAAGTCTTATCAAAGCCAGGAAGAAGTGCTGGGGAGAACTCAAGGCAAGGAGCTAAACAAGGACTGTCATCGTTGGACTGAATCTAGAAGCTCCATATTTCAACAGAAAGATTGATTCCAAAATTCTTATATTACAACTACAAGATTGAGAAAAGCATCTGAAATACTAAACGCCTGGGAATCACTTATGAACAGTTCATATATTTTAAAGATGTAAATCTTGGGAAGAATACCTTATGTTCATGGCAACTGAGATTGGAGGCACTGTGTATTGTAACTCTCAGCCAGAAAAGACAGATAACTATTTTGGCTCATATTACCAGTGATGAGGCTATGTCTAGTACTGATTTTCCACAGATTCTACAATCTTGGCCTATACCAAAACTTTCAGCTTTGTTTTACCATAGATCATTCATCTTGATTTCTTCTCCCCCCCCTTTCATGCATCCTAGGTCACATACTTTACACTGCTAACAGTCTGACTCCTGGACAAGTAAGAAGCCATTTATTTTGTTCAGTACTCCTTTAATATTTCTATTGTGTCTTTTTTTTTTTTTCCTGAGTTCCCCAAAGAATAACCTCTTCCTTGCTTTAATAACTTGGACCTCAGTCAAGGTTGATGTGTTTCTCCATTTTGCAGGATATTTTCTTCAGAAGAGACAAAACAGTGTCTAATATTACAATGACTGATCTTTAAAGAGTACAGTTTAAGGAGGAAATCAAAAACACTTATAAAAAAAAAAAAAGGTAGGAAATAACCTTTAAAAAGAGAAGATCCGCAGCAAAGACACTGAACTGTACACAACTGCAGGATTTGGGGATCTTCTCTAACCACAAGGGAGCTCCTTGACGTATCTCCTGAGACTCTTGCTCATTTCAATACAGATAGTTTACTATGCTACTATCTTCTTCCTCTAACCTTCAAACACCATTTGTGAATGAGCTAGAGGCAGACCCATAATATTTTTTCCTTTATCATGCCACAGCACTGTACACGCAGTCCAGCACAAACAAGGTTTTCACATTTATGGACAACTACAGTAAAGCATAGATGTACGTGGGCTTTTCTGACTTCTCCTGTTGTTCACTGGAAACTGCACACTGAGAATATCTCAAGGCATGTTGGCGATACCTACCTTTGGTAGGGGAGTTTTGTTAGCCAATTATCTACTCCAAGCAGAGCAGGTGATCTTTGGCTTTATCTTGGCTAAGATCGAAAGGTGGCTCTATTGCTCATGGTAGTGATCGCAGGTGGGACAGGGTGGGGATATGGCAGTGCACCAACATAGCCGGTCTCTACCTCACACTCCCCTGGGTGCGTTAGAGGACAGCCAACCCGGAGCAGCCCGGCACCGGCACCTTGCTCCCTTCTCCTGGCCTCCCCCGGCATGCCTCCCTCGCCCCAGGGCCAGGCCCGGGAGCGCTGGAGGCCGGCTGAGGGCCGGGGGAGGCCGGGGGAAGCCGGCTGCGGGGACCGGCGGGGGCCGGGAGCGCGGCCCATCCCCAGCGGCCGCCACCCCGGCGGGGCCCCGCGGCGCCTCGGGGCCTTCCTGCTCGCCCAGCGCAGGAAGCCCCGCGGGGGAGGCGGGCCGGAGACTCTTCCCGGCAGGTGGGAGGGTGACAATGGCCGAGAGGAAGGAAGCCGGGAGGCGGCAGGGCCGGGACACAGGACGCCAGGCCTGGCGAAGGGAGGGAAAGGGAAGAGGGATGGTAGGAAGGGGCGATACTCGAGGAGGAGAGCGCGGAGGGGTCGCCGCTGCCCCACCGGGACCGGGACCAGAGCAGGGACTGCAGCCAGCCCCGGAGAGCTTCACCTTTAAATACCTACAGCCTCAGGGAGGCCGAACCGGCCAGCGCCCCAACACGTAACTTGGGTTATTACAAGTATTTTTAAACACACGGGAGGCTGTAGCCAGACGATGAGCCGCTGTCGGAACCGTTCGGTAGTTTCTCATGCTAGTGATTGATTCAAGCCGCAAAGTAGAAGATGAAGTTAGCTCCGAAACAGAACCTACACCAGGGCAAACGACTAGAAAAGCATAAAGCGCCTTACCCCTTCAGTGTGGATCCCAGGTTCATTTGATTCCATGTCATGCATTCAAGCTGTGAGGTCATTTGGTATAAATTGTCACTGTTGTGAAAATATGCAGAATTAGTATTAAAATTGCAGCTATCAAATTAAAACCGATACGTCAAAATAGCAACATTTTCTTTGTTATTGCTTTTACATATATAACAGTAGAAAATGAATTTATTTCATATGATTCCTTTTATCGATTTATTATTTTTTAAAATGAAGTAAAATAATAGCTGTAGATGGAAAAATCTCTCGGAATCTGCAAACATGTCAATGTGTAAATAGCTGGAAGTGGAGACAAAAATCTTTTTCCTTACAGAAAAGTAATATCCGATATTGACACATTGAAATGAATGAAACGAATATAGGCAGCGTGGCAGGCTAACGAAGCAGATTATTTGTTTTAAAAAGGCAAATCTGTTAACTGTTTTAACCAGGAGTGTGAGAGCCCACGTGGTTAATGGGGTGAGGCAGCTATCGTGACTCGTGATGGATGTTACTACATCGCGGGGCTTGACAAGTGGGAGAAAAATGGAGTGGCTGAGCGATAAATGAAGCTCACCGCTGGAACAGGCTTCTTCCCCGCCGGTACACCCTGAAGCCAGCGGGGCGGCTGCTGCAGCCCGCGGCTTCCCGACCATCGCTTTCCCCGATGAAGCGGCAACCCCGGGCAGCGCGGCCGCGGTGAACGACGGCGGGATGCGGAGCCCCGCGGAGCGGCTTGCCCGGCCGGACCCTCCCGCCGAGGCCGAAGAGGTGCCGCCGCCCGCGTCGTGCCCCCCTCTCCCGCCCCCTCAGTTCCCCGGGGCAGACAGCGGGGCTGCCCCCCTCCCCCCGGGCTCTCCCCAGCGCACTCCCGCCGCCGCCGCGCAGCCTTGCCCGGCACGCCGCGGGGGGAACGAGGCGGGAGCGCCCGGGCCTCTCAGCCGGGCTCTGTGATTGATGCCGGGGAACAGCCGCGCACAATAAACGCAAGTCTCCCTCTTGATTAATTACACCTAAATTCGCTGGACGTCATCCGACGCGGTGAATTTATATCATTCTCTTATTAGAAGAGGGTATTTTTTTGTTCTTATTTTTTTTCTTCGTGGCAGGTAGAAGCGACCTAAAAAAGCCAGATTCCAGTGGGAAGCTTTTGCATATAAAAACAAATTAAGTGACCTCAATCTCGAAGTATGCGCAATATCATTTGTCAGTATCACTGGACACTATTATTCATTAGTGTGTCTGAAGTGCTATTATGCTACTACAATGTCCTTCATATCAGCTCAGGAATTGTTAAACTCTCCTGCAGTTTCCCCATTTGCAATAGCAGTCCGTGCTGGGCTGTGCCAACTACGTTTTGCAATTCCACGAATTCTTCCTGTAATGCTGCTGTAATTAATTCCTCCAGGACCCTGATTTTTATTAGAAGTGCTCGCCCGATGCATTTACAGCAGGAGATTTCCCTTTAACTTTCTTTCGCTTGACAGTTCATTTATAAGAGCCTCCCCCACAATATCCACTTTTTCCCCTCCTTTGCTTTTTCATAAAGCAATACACTTATTCATCTTGTCACTAGCTCGCAGCCACTGTGTTGCATGCCGCCTTTGGGTGACAGTGTCCAAAACAAACCGCTCCGAAACCACCGCAATGTCCAGCTCACCGTCTTCACCTTCCCACCTAAAGCTCCCTCCTGCCCTCCCCGATTTACAGCAGCCCTTCGCTCCTGGGTCTGCAGCTCCGACAACAACTTAATTGCCGGAGCCCGAGCTGGCCTCAGGCTCTGAAGGGAACCCGGAGTGGCTTTTGGGTGAGCTAGGCGTCCCGGAAAGCACTCGGAGAGAGGGGGCGAGCGAAACTCCTCTCTTTCTGCCAAGTCCCGCTCTGCCGCGCTCGGTCCCTCCGGCTCGGGGTGGCCCCAGCAGGGATCCGCAGCCCTCGCCCAATGCCCTGTCCTCCGGCAGGAGTTGCGGGAGCCGGGGGAACGAGTGCCAGGGGAAGCAGGCGGCCGGGCTGCGGTCTCTCGGCGTGCTCCGGGTGGGCTATGCCCCGGCACCGCGGTGCCCACGGAGGAGCACCCTTACACCGCTCGCACGGGCTGCAGAGCAGGTCTGTGTGATCTCTGCTGCCGGCAGTGGACAAGGGCAGAAATTTCTTTCCTGTGGAGATGCTGAGCCCGCGACCCTGCGAGGTTTACACCTCGAAAAACCCGGGATTGCCCAAGCTTTACCTAAACCGTCCGAAAGCGGCCCCGGGGCGGGAGGCAGGTGGGCACCGCCGAACTCCTCGTCCCGGTAAGCCCGGAGGCAGGAACGGCCCGCGCCGGCCGCCGCTTGCCCAGGGACCACCGTGCACCGACACAGGATTAAACATCTCGCATCTGACATGTGACAGAGAACAAGACATCCCTAACTCCATTTACGCCTCGCCATGGTTTATTATTGGCAGTACTGTGAGAAGATCTCGTGGAATTAACGGCTCCTCTCAAAATCTCGGGTTTGGACGAGGTTTGAATGATGAGAAGGAAAGCGGGGTCTCTGGGGATACGCCTTGCCCTGATTCCAATCTGAATCCTTGGCCCTCCAAACGGCCACAAAGAAGACACTAAAAATAACTTATTTTCATTACAGAGATGCTTTTAAAGGGAAACGAGAGGAAGGGGAGAACATTTCTACAACGGGGATTAATGTAAGTTGGAGTGGAATAAAAGGAAGTCGACGCTGAGCAAAAAGGGAACTTAAAAGGAAACCAGTAGTAGATCATATAGAGTTTGTTTTGGCCTGCATAGCAGTATTACCGAGTTCTTGACCTCTGCACAGAAAGAGCTATAATCTGAACCAAGACTCCTCCACTTTTAAAGTCTTTGCAAGTGTGACTCACAGTAAATTTTCAACATCGAGCATGTTTACTACATTAAACAGCGCGAGGTAGAAAAGTTCACATCACCATTTTAATGGACCCACAAATGCGAGTCATGTAATGCACACTTGCAATCTGTGCGGGTTTGTCATCCATGTCCAGCTATCAACAACAGGCGCAGGATTCCTTGGCAGAGGAGCGGGCTGCGCTGTAAACACAGAGCGAGCAGTTGCCGAGGCGAGAGATTTTAGAGATGTTTTTGCTTCCAGTGTAAGAATTACGATCTTTTAACCATTTCTTTCAAGCTGTCGCCTTCCCGACAGCTTTGCGTCGGTACAGGAGGGAAGGGAACGCTCTTCAGTCCTCGGCCTGCCCGAGCACCCCCTGCCCCGCAGAGGGACAAGCACCGGCCGTCCCACCCCATGGGAATGTCCCATCCCGTTCCCGAGGTCGGTTCCTCCAGCCACAGTGCCCCCTCCCCACTGCTACAGGCAAACGGGAGCGCCTGCTGCCCTCAGCCAGAGCGAGGAGTGACAGCCGCGAGGAGCCCCGTCACACCGGGTATGAGAGCATCCCCTGCGCGCTCCGCGCAACGGGGGCTTTGCGCGCACGGAGCGCGCAGCAGGCGCGGGCGGGGCCCACGGCGCGCAGGTGCGGCAACTGAGCCACCGGTTCCCAAAAAGCTGGAAAAATTGACCTCAACCGCGGAAAAGCAAAATAAATCTTGGCGAAGGAGGTACGGAATAAATATGGTCTTAAAAAATACTAATAACTAAGATTCCACCAGATCGATATCAATATCGATGAAGCCAGTGCGGTCGGTTTTCAGGCCATTGGAAATGTGGCTAATGAATCACACCCGTTTCTGCCCAGTAACTAGTCACCCACTTTCTTGTCAACACTTTCTAGGAGAACACTCGTGTAGCAGGAGCATGCTTTTGAAGACGTGCCGGAGGGGCCGCGGGGAGGCCGCGCCGAGCTCACCCACCCTCCCGGGCTCAGCAGGCTTTGCACAGCTGGAGCTGCCCTCGACACGGAGCAAGTTCTGCCCTGACTTATACCCCTACGCGTCAGTATTGGCTTCTGGGAGGTTTAAGGGCTTACATCCTTATCCTACCGGAGTAAGCAGTAAACCTCCCAGGAGCAGGGAAGGATGAAGTCTAAGGTCGGGAAGAAACCGGCCCCGGAGCGCAGAGCGGCAGGTGGCCGCGTTAGGGCTATGCCAGGCTGCGCTCACCCGCTCCGCGACGGTAGAGGCCCATGGAGCAGAGAGCTCTTACCACAGGCAGCGATGTCCTCTGGGAATCACACCTCCCAGCACTAAACGTACGAACGGGCACAGACGCCGCGGGAGGGAGCGCCCGCGGTGCCGCCGCCGGGAGCCCGGGCACGGGAGCGGGGCACGGGAGCCCCGGGGCCCGGAGGGGATGCGGAGAGAGGCGGCTGCCCGCGGTGGCTCGGACCTGCCCTCTCCAGGCCTCCCTACAAACCATATTTATAGATTTTCCTACGAGGCAAGCAATCTCTGTCACTTCAGCGCAGGAGTTCGCCCCGCCAATTATTCTGTGGCTAATCTCTCTGGATAGGCTTCTTTCCTTCCTTCATTACCTCATTCCCTCCTTCCCTTGACGTCAGCTCACGTTCATTAGCGAAGTGGCTTCTGGAAGTGACAGAATTTTGTTGTCCCACGTCCAGTGTTGATTAATCAGAGATGATATAATCGGCCTACAAGAGGAGCCGCTCACGGCTTCCTTCGCGGAGGCACATTGTTTTGTGTGCGGGAGTTACTTAGCAACTCCAAGATACGGGACTGGCTCCAAGTTCACAAAAAGTTGAAGAATAAATTTTGGGGAACTTCTTTGCTCACTAAACACGTTGTAAAACTGCAAGAGACACGCCCACTCCCTATGCCAGACCGAAGGAAACGGGAAGCCGCGTTCGCAATAGGCCCGTCTGACGGCAAAGACAGTTGGTGCTCTCAGCAAAGCTCCAGATGCACCTTTCTCCCAGCAAGGAAATCCGATAGGTTTATTGCCCCGTTTTCAACAAATAACCTCCCCGCAGGCCAGTTCCCGACCCTTCTGGGAGCCATCAGAAGGGCTCATGGTCTTCAAGACGAAGCACCTGGACAGAGCTGTGTTTTAATTGCCTGTACCACGCTCTGCCCATCGCTGCTGCCCACCAGCGAGTGCTGTCACATCTTCCCAGCCTTGGGAAAAGCGGCTGCGGCGATCCCAGAGCCGGGAGCGGGAAGAAGGCTCAGGGGCGGGACCGTGCCGACCGCTGCGCCTTGAGGGTCGGATCCCGCACCTGAGCGGGACATTTCCGCCCCGCAGCCCGAGCCGAGGCGGAGGGGACGGGCGGCAGGACTGCGCCTGCCCCGGGCAGCGAGGGGATGCTCTGGAATAGGGTTTGAGCCGGGCTCGGCGGCGGAGCCCTGCAGCCTGGGGCTCTGCTGCGGCACTTCGCCCCGGCGCGGATGAGGGCACATCCCAAACAGTTCGCCCCAGGGGGATAGGGACAGGCATCCTCCAAGGATGTCGGGAGGCCAGGCTCCTTCTTCCCGGCGGCGGCTATCACCTGCTGTCGCCGGAGAGCGGCTTCCCAAGCTGGCAGCACCGTGCCCGAGCCCCGCGGGGGATGCTCGGCCAGCGCTGCCGTCCCCGCAAACCCCGGCCCGGGAGACACGGTGGGGCCCAGGGAGGAGGGTGAGGTGTCTTTTTGGGGTTTGTGGGGTGTGTGGTGCGGGGAAAGATGTATTTGTTGGTTGGTTTGGTTTAACGTGTGAATCTTTTTTTTTCTTTCTTTTGAGAAAGGAAAAAAATGCACCTATTTCCTTGCAGAAAGTAGAAAGCTATTTGAACAGCATGGGGGGAAAGATCACGTCCGAGCAACGACCCGCGCTAAAGGAGGCAAGGCAAAGCTCCCTGCGGCGGAGGTACCTGTTGTAGGGGTTTCGGAGGAGCAGGGCCTGACTACTCGTGCAGCTGTCGGTGGGGGTGTGACAGCCATACACCGGGGGAGGCACCGAGTACTGCTGGTCGCCTGTGGAGAAAGCGGCAAAGAGTTAACCCCTATGATGACCCGCTGTCCCCCCCGGCCCTGCGCTGCAGAAGGTGCTGTAGGGCCCCGTCCTCCAGCGTTTGGGCAGCTCTAGCTCCGTGCCAGGCCTGGGGCAAGGCGCGACTCCGGAGCTGCTCCGGATTGCCAGAGCCCTTGGAGAAGGGCCCCCTGAAATTACCTAGCGAGGGCTGCTGGCTGATGGGGTCCTCGTGTTTGAAGGAGTGGTTCGTAAACTGAGCGGCGTGGTGGGACGGCGTGTGGCCGTAGCTCGGGGTCCCGTCAAACGCCATGGTGCTGTAACCTGCCGAAGAGACCACAGCGGGGTTAGGAGGAGCCTCGAGCCCGCCCGGACACCAGCTTCCCGCGAAGCCTCCCTGAGCAGGCGTCGAGGGAGAGGAGCCCACCCCCGGCCGAGCAATGCGGGCTCCCACGGCCACGGAACCCGCGGCACAGCGCGGGCTGCGGATCGTTCCGCATGTACCGCAACGCATCGTTCTGCCCCCGGTGCTGCTGGGGAAAAACGGACAGCGAGGCTGTGTCCCTTCGGTCACTCCCCCGCCGCAGCCCCCTCCCCAGCACACGGCCTTCGCAAGGCTGCGGGGCGGTGGCACCCCCGGGGGACCCCCCCACCCCGGGGAGAGCGGAGCCGGGCAGCCCGCTCCGAGGGCGGAAATTCGGAAGTCTCGTTCGTGTTTGAAGAGAACAGATCGGCTTCGGTAATAAAAAGGATGTTTTCGTTAATTGTTGCTCATATTAAAGAGGAAGATTCCCATCTGCTCAGTGTACTCCTCTGCCGTTTCCAATTTAGAAGTTACCCTTTAATCTTTCTCCCCTCCCCCCCCCCCAAGAGTAGCTTTCTGAAGAGTCTGCAATAAAGAGGCGGAATGTTACATGAAAAAATAAAACTCCTCCTTTCAGCGAAAATTGCTCTCCAAAATAATAAACAGCCTATTTTGTTTCCTACTCCGAGCAGATTCAGATGGAAAGAAACCACCTCTGCTGACCCCGGGCCGACACGAAATCGTAAATCAGGTGCTTGGACACCAACTTTCATTAATGACTTGGAGTTGGCTAAACAACTTCAGCTAAAAAAGTAATTACAAAGTAATATTATCTCAGAAGCTTCTCGGCTCATCAGCATTTACCCCGAGAACCAAGCTCCTCCGAGTCACTCTTCCAAAAAAACAAAACAGAAAGTCCGACACGGGATGGGAAAAGAAACGAAAGCGCCGAGTTTTCCCTCCCTCGCACCCCTCTCTCCTAACCCGCTTCTTGCAGCGCGGGCACCCTCCACAGCCCCGACTGGAGGCGGCATGTGGCCGGAGGGGACTTTTTGGTCGAGAGGGAGCACTCGGGGCTGTTTCAGGCTCCTCTCAGTTCCCCTCGGTGCCGGGCGCTCGGCGCTGTGCAGGTCTCTGCTTCCCCACCACCGATCAATAATCGCAGGAGAGTTCAAAGACATTAAAATGGAGAGGTAACAAACGGATCCGGCTGCTGTTTCTCCATGTTATTCTCTCTGCAAACAGTTTGGATCCAGCGATATGACAGGACTTAATTAACAAGTGGGGTTGTACGGGAGAAGTGAAGGGAGCAATGGGGAGGGAAAAATTTAATCCAGAAGAGTTTGAAACCTTCACCTTAGCCATGATTTTAAATCGGCCCTGAGACTGTGGGGCTGGGATAGAAGTGAGACTGGCTTGTCTCCGGCCAAACCTCTCTCACATCCCCCTCGCTCTAGGAGCAGAGCTCCTTTCGCGGTGATGCGAGCAGCGATGACAGGCCAGTACCTGACGGGCTCCCATCCCACAGCTGTTTCTCGCTCCTTATCTCCTCTCTGAGCCCTCAGAGTAGAGGCTCAACCTTCAACTCCCTTTTCTCCATTTTCCTCTGTCTCTTTTTTAACTTCCAGAAAACACTGACACTTTCTACGTTACTTTTGGCCCGGCGTAGACTTTCGGTGACCTTCAAAACTCATCTCGGAGCAGAACGAGGTTTTTTGGCCACATTTTCCGGTGTTGCCTGACCCAAAGCTTCAGGAATGTGATAAGAAAGTTGAGTTCTGAACCGAGCTGCCGATAGTGAGGTCTCTTTAATTAGGGCGTTATCAGAGCCAGGCCTGATTAAAAATGTGCTGAAAATAATTGAAAGTCGTACATCTGTCAGAGAACGGGGCCCGCTGCAGGCATCCAGTTGTTGGAGGAGCCCAGCTGGATGAAAGAGACAGGCGAACGAGAAGAGGAAAATTGGGCAGAGGTTTCAAAGCCTTAGTTCTCTAACCCCCATCCCAGA
The DNA here is from genome assembly GCA_013401335.1 of Brachypteracias leptosomus. Taxonomy (NCBI): domain Eukaryota; kingdom Metazoa; phylum Chordata; class Aves; order Coraciiformes; family Brachypteraciidae; genus Brachypteracias; species Brachypteracias leptosomus. The sequence continues at coordinate 55,411 of VYZX01010867.1, forward strand.
CTTGGCAGAAATGTCATTGCAGAGCCAAGGTACCGTCTTTCCCACGGTCGGAGGAACCGGATAGAAAAAAAAAAATAGGGAGTTCAACCTTGAGGAGAGCCAAAGCAAGAACACTTTATGCATCCACGAGGAAAAAAAAAAAAAAAAATGAAAGCAAACACTCCTTGCCGAAGGAGCTCGCTGCGTGTCGCTGAAAAGAATTGTAGCTATGCCCCAGTGCCACCCGTGCGGGGAGACAGCCCCGAGGTGCAGGGACTCCGTCGCCCAGCCCTGCAGGCGCAGAGAGCGGACCCGCGGCGAGGCCGTCGGCATGGCGGGGTGCGGGAGCGAGCCGGGACTCGGGCCCCTCTCCCCAGGACGGCGCCTTTCTGCAGGCTTTTGCAAGGCCTCGACCCGCCAGCACGGGGCCGGGCGGGTGCAGAGAGGGACGTAACCAGACACAGCAGGTGTGTGTGCGGGGCTTGCGGTGCCGTACACCGAGCACGGCCCTCAGAGCGACGGAGAACGAGTAAAGCCCAGCACGGGCTCCATGTTTTGGCGTGTTAAAGGCTCCGTTTGTCTCCGGGGTGGTTAAAGTCACACGACAGACTGCCGCGGGGTCGCAGCTACTGTGTCCCTCGCCTACCCACACAAGGCCGAGTTTAATTCCCTCGGCCTCCTCTCCACCTTATTGCTATTTCAGCTCAGCGACTACAAATCCGCTTCTATGTCTAAAACCCTTTCAGATGTCTAAAAGAAATCCCCGGCAGAGCTCTGTGGCCCGGCGCGCTCTGTGCTGGGGCGATCTCGGGCCTATCCCCACCGGGTCCCGCCGCTCTCAGTCCCTGGGGTCCCCACGGGGCGCGCAGCGGCCCCAGGCCTTTCCGCCGGCGCGGCAGAGCCTCCTCCGGGCTCCAGGGAAGCTGCCCCTCGGCGGCTAGCACAGAGTGCGACTGCCTGGCCTCGGCCTGCGCTCCGGCCCTCGCCCTGTCCTCCTTCGTCAGCCACCAGAAAGCCAGGGACAGCCCGGCGATCCCCGGGGCTATCGCCCCCAGCCCCTTTCTGTGGGTTCGTAGTTGCCCCGCGGCGCACAACAAGCCAGAGCTGCGAGCTGGGTGCGAACGACGCCGCGCCAAAAGCGGCGAGATCCCGCGAGTCGTCCCGCCCCAGCCAGGCCGCGCATCCTCCGCCGCTCCCCGGTCCCCCAAATCTTGGAGCCGCGACGGCCCGACCACCCCGGCCAGACTCCTCCAGCGCCTCGCCCGGGGCCGGGGATTCCGGGGCAGGCGCTCGGCAACACGGGACCAGCTGAAGGATGAGGAACAAGACCCGAAAGGTCTCGGGCAAGCTCTCCGCACGCTAACCCCCTTTCCCTTCTTCGTCGCGTTAGCACCAGCAGATGTTTATACTGCAGCCACTGGAAGAAAAACGATTAGCTGGTGATCTCGGTGCCACACGCAGGGGATGACCCATCGCCCGGCCGCGCAGCCCACGGGAATTTCTCAGGGCGGTGCAAACAGCAGCCTGTCCTGGCCACGGAGATGCTGAAAAGAAACTACGAGGCGGCCCTGTTTGTGTACCCCGGCCTGGGGGCCTCCTGCGCTCCCGACGTTAATTCGACACAACCTGTGGACAACGGTTTTCGGATTCAGGAGGAGGTTACGCTCTCTCCCCTCTTCCCT
>VYZX01010867.1:63110-109032 GCA_013401335.1 Brachypteracias leptosomus
GTCGCACCGGCCCCCCCGACACCCCCCACCCCCCGGGGCTGTGCCCGCCTCGGTGCCGGAGCGGTGCGAGGTGGGGCTCCGGCCGCGTCCGAGGTACTACGGGGGCTCTGCTAAATTTATTAGCGTACCGCTAAGACGGGGCTCGGTATAAATCACGGAGCTGTATAGGGCCATAAAGTATCTGTACGTATCCTGCCCTCGCCGGGGTTCTGGTGAACAGGAGTTCACGGAAAGCTGGGTATCAGTATCATCTTTCAGATCTGGTGCATGTGACACTTTAAGAGTCTTAGATATACAATGGGATATACTTATGGAGCAGCTAAAACTATTACATAGAAGTTTTATAGGTATTTGATGCTTACGTACAAAAGAAACTGGGGAGGGGAGAGGAGCTCTTAGGTAGTATGCTCAATTCTTGGCATTATCTCTAACGGTTTTGAAAGCAATAAAATTATTATTTTGGGAGGGGGGAAATATTCTAAACCTTAGTACATTATAGGTGGATGTATGGTAACTGAGATCTAAGGAATTAATTTCTCCCCGGTTGTAGAGTGCAGATCCCACTAGAAAGGCATCCTGAACTCTAAATGTACTAATACAGAATCAAGCCAGAAACAATATCTGTCATGGACACAAACCTGAAGAATTTTTTGAGCCACGTGGAACACCATACTTGAATATGAGTACACATTGGAAATGTAAACCAAACACTTACACATTCAAAAGTGTTAGGAAAGCTCCAGTGGAAGCGGAGCTGCCCCCAGACGCACACTGCAGTATTTCTGGCACCTCATGGTACCAGAAGGTAAGGAAAGGCAGTTGGTAACTGATGCCACCAGCAGTCTCAGGTCTTGCTAACTGTTATTACAGGACAGAGACAGAAGAGGAGTCATCCTTTACCAGTTTCTCCAGTAAACTGGCCATGAACACGCTTTCCTAAACACTAACCATCCATGCCTTTACCTTTCAACTTCACTCTTAAACAAACACCCTCTAACAATGCAAGCAACAGCCAAATCTCACTTTGTCCTTGCAACGCCCTTTTGCAGCCTTGTGCAAAGACGCTCTCTTGACCAGTGCTCAGTGGAAGCTATTGGGGCTCCAGGGAGGCTTGTCTGTTTTACTTCAGCTGAAGATCTAAAACCCTTCTCATCGGATTTTGTTCTCATCCTACACACTTCAGAGGAATTCACTCATGTAAGCACCTGACTAAGGATGCTTTAGAGCAAGAGTGGTCCTACTGAGATCAGTGCTTAAGGACTCCTGTCCAACAAGGTCTAAGCCTCACACCACGCAGTGGGGAAAGCTGAGCATATCCTCCTTGCCTTCAGCTGTTCAGTGAGTGCAGAAGACAAGCAGTGAAGACAATATGCCTAGTGCCTAACGTGGATGAGTAACAAAAGCTCCTGGGTTCTGTTCAATGCCTTCTGCAATGGCAGAGGTGACAGTAGTTTTGCCAGAATGCTGGGGCACTCCAGCAGCATTTGTGGAGTGCTTGGAGACCTTGGGTAAGCAAAGAAACATCAATGATTGTTGTGTTATGCAACGGCTCCGTGTGATCTGCCAGTGATGTGACCTGTGAGGGGGTGGCAGGGTTGGAGAGCTATTGCAACATGGCGAGTCCCTGCAGCCAGCCTCACAGCACAGCATATGGCAATGGCTCCTTCACAGCCTGGGGAGAGAGATTCCACTGTCCTCGATGCCCCAGCACAGCTCTTTAGCTTCATTAGTAACTGAGTATACCCAGTCCCCCTTTTAACTGCAGCTACATAAAGGCACGCGTCTCTCTCCTCTCTCTGGACTATATGTACTGATACGTGTGGATTGCAGCAATACACAAAAGGCAAACGAGCTCATTTTTCTCATCTAGTTGGCTGGAAGCAACAGGCAGCAAAAATGCAGCTCCAACCAAAACAAGAGCTTTCCCAGTTCTTTCTTCTGAGACTTACCACTCAATATATTTTTTCTTCAAAGCTTTACAGTCAGTCTCTCCCTTGTGTATGCATCACATGCTGCTTCATGGAATATCTGGTGTGGCTATGAGGGTGAAGGGTCATCTGAAGACTCCATGGCTTCAGAGACTCAGCCCAAGAGAGATCTGCTGCAAGCGAGGTCAGAAGACCTTGTGCTCTCCACAGAATTGAGTACGACACAATGGGGCTGTGCAGGTGCCTGCACAACTCTCATCAGCATGTCACTGCAGCACTCATCTGTTGTCACATTTGTGACTGTCACTGTTCAGCAGCAGCCCGTGCTGACCCTACTGCTACAACTTGTCTCACAAAGCTCATGCTGAGAGTGAGCTATGCAGGGACAGTTTGAGATGAAGCTTGCAGGGAGAGGTGGGAGAAGAAAGGAGAGGAGGAGGAAGTTCAGTGTGTTGAACTTGCCCTTAGAAGTCAAAATTCTTTTTCATGAGACAGAGGACATTCCTCTCCCTTCAGATTTTATGTATGTTTTATTCTGCTAAATTCATCTGAGCACTGCTGACACAGGCATCCAAAGCACCGGAGTTTGTTGTAGTCACTGAGTCATGGACACAGACTGATCAAATCCACCACTTGTTTTTTCTTCCTATTACATGAAAGCAGGGTTCAACAAAGTTCAGATCAGAACTAAGACCTACTCCTGTGATGCCTTGACAAACCTTTGTTGAAATACTTAACATGTTAGTTGAAAAGAAAGAAGTTGAAAGAAATCCAGTCAACTTGCTATTTATGTTTTTTTAAACGAAACAATGAAAGGAACAATGAAGTAAGTGTGATTCCTTTCTCTAGATTGCACTATCATAGATTAATAGCTCTATGAACAGATTTGTAAGTAGCACCATCATGCTAATCAAGATACTAAAAAAGTTTATGAGCAGTTGCTTAGAAAAAACAAGATAAAGCCTATGGAAATCTGATACTGGTCAATGGTGCATCTACTTAAAACATAATACTGACTTCAAGTCTCCATAAATCCTTTGCAAATGAAACTTCCATTGTGATCACTGTTCCAGATCTAAATGATTTATACTTTTTCTTTGGTAGACATTAGATATATCTCAGAATGTACAAGTTATGTACCTATTGATACAGAGTTAGTCATGCCCCCTTGAGATAATAAATATTAAATTTAAATAAGAAAATAATTCAAAGAAGGAGTATCCTTATAAGAAGATTTAAAAAAAAAAATTTATTAGTGGTTTAACTTACATGAAAAAACCTCAAATTTCTGTGTAATTTGTTTCAAAATTCAGGGCTTCCACAGTTCCAACCGTTTAACTCTTGGAAGCAGAGCAGACACTGGATTGTGGGCAGTTTCAAAACCGAGTTCTTAGCAATATTTATCTCATTGCTTCACCCTGAGCAGCAGCCCTTGCAATTTCTATGTGCATTTGAGCAAATGTGTTCTACTGCTTTGAGCAGCTGCTAGAAAACAAGGAATATACTGAGAGGCCAAGCAGAAGAGACCCACCAGGAACAGTCTGTCAGCCCGTTTTCCTAACTCCATGATCTGAGCTTCCCAACTTGTAGAAGCCTTGTGGTCTTCATTACCTCTGGGTTTCTGGGTTTTTTCGTGCCTCTGTCCTAATTGTTCAAATCCAAATGGATTCTCAGTTACCAGTTTAGTCTCAGAACCTTCAGGCAGAAGTCAAAGTAAGTTCAGCAAATTGGTTGGATTCAGTGGAAAACACACTTAATTTTTCATCAGATAAACTTCTCTCAGAGGAACTACTGGAGTCAGCTTTAGCCAGACACCAGATCTATAATGAAATAACTCTATGTATGGGTAACGTGAACATGTTGTAATAGCTACAAATGCTTTAGCATAGAATGAAAGTTCTTTGATAAGTCGATTCTGTTCTTGAATAATCTTTCTTATTTAGTGTCTGTTTAAGCATAAAAAACTCTCTCCTGCCTAATAAGGATTTCAGAGTATTTCACACTTGCAATATGTTCCACTCCACCACCATCTCTCAATAATATCCATCCAGATATTGTAAAGGTCTAGGCCCAGATCTACGAAGACCTATGCAAAGGCATATGCAATTGCCACCTAACATATCTTCAGAGACCATGTCCCCTTGGATAGCTGAGTCCAACCTTGTGGTCTTCTGCACTTGGCAACAAAGAGACAGGATCGATCCCATCACCACAGTAAACACATTTACATGCACAAGCTCAGAGGATGCAGGTTTCCTTCAAGAGCTGCACTATTAGTAATCTGAACCAAAAGAGAAGCTGTAGGCCAGCCAGCACACAAGGGATGCTCTGGGCTGCCCAGCACAGGCAAGGAATGCAACGAACCTCAAACACAATTAAAAGATGAGAAGAACTATCCACTCCTAGATGCCAAGTTATTAGGTGACTACAGAGCTATGCTTTTGTGGAGCACTGCAAGGCTCTGAATAGTCTTGTACAACTTTTCCCAAATCACAGAAGTCCCCTGGGAAACTTCAGTAATCAAACAAGATCTCGTGGTCAGGAAGCTTTTCTTCATCCAGCCAATTTTATTTCCCCTTCATCATTCCATCTATTACTCATTACATCCTCCTGCCAAACTTGACATAATTCTTCTCCCTCTCTCTCATGCTTACATGTTTCAGTTACATATAGACCATTATGTCCTTTCATCTCAGCTTTTCCTACCCATTATTCAGGCTGCACGGAATTAGTCCTTTTCATTCTTCTTGCTATCCTCTTCTGAGGTCCTTCCAACAGCACCTCTCCAGAATAGAAGCACTCTGAGATGAGCTATATATTCTGCAAACAATCACATTTGGCAGTCTCCAAATCTAAGGACGCACAAACCAATGACTAAATCACCTTGAACAAACAAGTGAGAGTTCAAAGCCATAAAAATTGTCAAATCAGGATAGGGAACTCTGGATGACACTTCAAGATCAACTTTGCAGGAAGCCCTCAAGTAATGATATCTTAAGAAAATTCCCTGGTCTGCATTATGGTCCCGTCTCAAAGAATCTGTCATTATGTACATATTTGCAGTGATTTTTATGTACAAAATATTTTATAAGCATTCTGCCACTGAGACATTAGGAAGATACTTGTAAGTGCATATTATCCTTACAATCTTAAGCTGTATCTCAAAAATGCATTTTGATTCTTGTTCCAAGATATCAAAGTTCATGTAAAGGCAACTTTTTACCCAATTAAATCACTTCATGTTGAGCAATGCAAGCTTAAAACATTAGAACATCACTGTGCTACACGGTTACAATTGCTTCTATCATAATACTCTGCTTCAAAGAAACAGCTTCCACAGCCCTTCACTGCTAGAAACGTGGTTCTTGCCCATAAACAAAGCAAGGCCATTCCACAAACCAGAGCCTATTAAAATTACATTTCATCTACACAACTTACAATTTTATAAGCTCACATTAAAAGATAACAAGTTTAGTCATCTTAAGATGGTGAACATGGTAATTTATCTCTTCAAAACCTGGAAGCACAATGTATTTGAAATTGTGTTTACATCCAGTTCAGATGTAGATACCCATTTTTGCCAAGCTTTATCGGTTTTATGACTAGACATTGCTAACAGTGTGTTTGTGAAAGGTGCCAGAACTGGCAGAGCTACATGACCACTCCCTGATTTTCCTTTCATAGCAGAAGAGACAGGTAAAGTCACTGTAACATGAGAGCACCCCAAGGGAATGGATGAGACAGACACCAGTACTGTGACACGCAGTGCAGAGTGCCTAACGAGCTGTGTGCAACACACACATAACCAGTAACTTCTTAACATGTGGAAGGTTTCAGGTTTAGAGTGTGCCCTGATGCTTTCTGGGCCCTTGCCCAAAGCGTGTGTGAGGACTGCCCTAACAGCACAGTCCATTGGGGTCACTGAAACTCTCCCTGTGCCTGGGAGAAGGGCGATGGCCACAGAATTAAGACAACTACTGTGTGACCTGCAGAAGCTCTCAATGCCTCTGCAAGAAACATCTGGGCATCTTTCAAAATGGAAAGGGCAACTGGCAGATTTAAAGGATCACGAATGCACAATAAGAAGGAGACATCTCAGTAAAGCACCTGTATCTACCTGCTAATCCTGCACCTCCGTGGAGCAGAAGTGGCACAATGTGCATGTCCCAAGCCAAGCTCAAATATTTGCAATAGAACTACCTTCTTACAGGATGGTTTTTATGTTTCCATAAAACTACTCTTTGCATCTACCTTCAATTTCTGTGCTTTTTCTCCTCCTTCTGAACTTGTTCTTGGTTTAAAAGAGAAGGATGCACTCCATCTTGGTCTTTCTTAGGTAACTGAAAGGAGCCACACAACACACACCATTTAGAGAATTTTCATGCCAAAGACACAAAGTTGCTTGAATTACCTGGCATGCATTTCCCGTTGGAAAGGGAGAGAAGGGAGTCAGCTCTCCTCCCCTCTCCCCTGCCTTTCACACTGCTCTGCCTCACCTCACACAGTCTTGCACTCTCGGCTGTTCTCTGACTTTTCCCACTGTGAACTGGGGTCACGTTCTTTCTTGATTATGGCCAGAAAAACATAGGTGGCACGAGGTATGCAAGGTATCAGGCTCTATGACTGCTGACAAATCTCTAAGTACTTAGGTGGATTATGTTGGAAGCCTATTCCTAGAGATACTGTTCATGTTTATAAAGTCTTTTGGGGTGAACGTTGCTCAATGGAAAAGCAGCATAGAAATCTAACAACAGCCACGCTGCAAAATGTAAAAACAAACCTAAAAAGCAATTCTCCCACAGGAACTGAAAGGCATTTCATACATGTCCAATGAGACATTAAAAATAATTATGTGGAAGACTAATAGCTCCCTTGGTTGTTTTAATATATTTTTGTCTACAAACAAGAAACATTCTCCAAACTGCTGCCTTGGCTTGGTTTGAAAGGTCTCTCAAACAAAAGCCCTTCAAGTGACCCTTAGATTATTAAAGCTCAGTAACAATGAATGTGGATCTCAGTTCAAACAAAGATTGGAAAAATAAAAAGACAGCAGTTTTGGACTTGGAAATAAGTATGCCTCAATAAACTGGAAACACAGAGAATGTATTTTTGATCAATAGTTGTACCTTCTTTGAACAAATTGTCTGAAGTTTTCAACATTTCTTTTTCCTCTCAAACAATAACTGCAAATAGCCACACTTCTAGTACAAATGGAGAGCTTGGGTGCTGTGTCTGAATTGGAACTTCCCAGAGTTCATTCAGAGAGCACTTCAGATGACCAAAAGTTTGGGGTCTTTTATTCGATTCTTAATGATTTTTCCTTCCAAACTTGTTAAATGTCATTAGCATCATTGGAAACGTTTGTGGTGAACAAAAAATACCAGCAACGCCAAATTACAAAGCTTGAATTCTCTGATCTGTGTCTCCCATGAGAAAGATCCAAAGGTTGAGATGTTCAATGACAGACACTAATGTCAGATACCAAAGCAGGGAAAGCAAACATAGGAGTGGGGAGAGACATATAGACCCTACAGAATATCCTGTTTTGAAAGTTATATGTCTTTTAAATGGCCTTTATAACCAAAGACATTAATTAAGAATATATTTTTGTGTAGTTTGCTGGCAGGACATACCCTGCTGCCAGTTGATGGAGTCAGTTTGCACTTGTGAACTGGAAGCATATTTTGATATCTGTTTTATTGCTGAGAGCACCAAGAGCTGTGCACAGCACTGTCTCTACACACGGGCCAAAAAGGATGGCACCAAAGCAAGTGGATGGTACAAAATGTGAAAATGACCAGAGTTTCTCCATCCCCTTTGTGTCTACTCGATTTCCTTTTGCTGTCAGTGGAAGAACTGGAGAAGTAGGGACTGTGGCTATAGCTGGGAGAAGGGGACAACCTCCCCAAAGGACAGTGGTCCCCTGTGCTTTCCACCTAGCTCACCATGCAGCTCACCAGCCCCTCCCCAATTGCTCTGGCTTTCCACGTGTGTCCTCATCTTTCTTTTTTCTCTCACTCTCCTTCTTTTAGAAGGAGCAGCCCAGCTCTCCCATCTCCGTGGCAAACCTGTCAAGTTTGTAGCAGGAGCTCCATTTGCTAACATCAACACAGTGGCATCAAGCAGACACAAGCGTTTAGCCAGCTCTTAGCTGGGCTAGACCATGTCATACTAAAACCCTCTCTGCTTTTTCATTATGGAAGTTCACCATCCCTGGGAGTACTGGTAGAGCTGAACAGGTGGATAAAAAGGCACCATTTTCCCAAAACAGACACTCTTTATAATTCAACAAAGGCAGAAAAAGGGATGTGTAGAAACAACTCCCTCTCATTTGCTGTGGCCAACCAACCTTATCTCTCTTTCACCAAATTTATGAACAGGAAGCTCAAATGAGCTTGATATTTGTAATAGAGGAAGTGCAGACAAATCTGTGCATCTGCTTTAACAGCTTGGAAGCCGTCGCATTGCTTCTCTACAGGGGGATGTTTAATGGCTGGAACTGGATTAGTAACCTTGCTGACCACAGCTTTCTATTCAATCTATTTCCATTCAGATCAGTACATTAGCTACCTTTGTGTTATGCCTGATTCCTGCCCAGGGGTTAGGGGGGTGTTTGCTCTGCATAACCATGGCAACAAAGTTGGCAACCAGCATCAAGTTTGTCTGTTCCCCTGAACAGGAATTACGCTGTGAACTTCGTTTGCCAGGCCCAGGCAGCCATCAGTGTGACAATGTTGTGATGCACTTAATATTGTCAAGATTGGGTTTGACTACAGTAATAATAAAAGACACTGTAACCTACCAATCTATCTTTTTGTTTCAAGACACTTGTATTTTCTCTTAGATCTAGGGAGCATCTCTCTTTCCTGCCTTAATATTCAACTCTTTGCTCTTGCTTTGCAAAGTCTAATGCACTAAAGCTCACCTGTAGCGTGGAGTGAGCACAGTGTTCCCTGAAAGTACAACTGCTCTTAGTACACAATGCATTAAATGAAATACAGGACAAAAATAAAAAGTATATGCAGGAGGAAAATGTTTCTGAATGAGATCACAGATCTGGAACTTAAGGCAGATGAAAAGAAGACATATAATTTACTGACTAGATTAGTAGTTGATGTTGTCGCTACTGATGTTCTTCAGAGCACTGATTTACTTTTTATGAGAATTCACAATCCTTAAACACAGGAATGTCCTCTCTCTTATGTGTTTTGGCAGTGCTTAGAGCAGCATGGCAGTGCTCTGCCACCAGGGCTCCTAGGTGCTTCAGCCAAACAAATAAAGAGCAGCAGCAGACAACAAGTGATTATTAGAAAAAAAAACAAAAAACAACAGCTTAGCTTAACATCTGGTATTAAGAAACTAGAGCCTGAGTTTCAACACAATTCTTCTCAGAGTTATCGATTGCTTTTGCCAGTTGCATAATTTTTTTAGCTTATACAATTCTTCTTCCTCTAAAGCCAGACAGATTATGATAGTGTTGATGGCCTCCTGTACCTATCACTTTATTATTGTTCTTTCCATAAAACAGTATAGCAATAGTAATAAGCTCCCTGGTTAGAAAAGAAACCTTAATCATGTTGTGTCTCTGCAAACACTAAGATCACATAAAGACCTGCAGTGCGTTACAAAATGCTGATGATAATTGTAGAGTAAATTAGGAGAAGGAAGATGAATTTGAGATAAACTGGATCTGAACAAGATATTTATGAATTTAAGAGTCACATCTCTTTTTCATGAGGATGGACAATGAATTAATGTTTTGGTCACAAAGAGGAAAACTAAATACCTATATCATTAAGTATGACTGACACAGCAATACATGTCAGAAGACTCTATCCTGGTACTCATTTCTGTCTGTCAACAAAAAACCCCAAACAGAAGCACAATGTCTGTTCAAGGAAATGGCACACTAGCACTTGTCATTTCAAAAGGCTATGGTTTATCAACACTTACAGTGTACTTAGCCATTTCTTTATCATTTTTGATCTTCCATATTAAGTAAAGCTATCGAACACCTGAACACCTGAAACCATGCTCAGGTGAGGAGAAACCACTACTGGTCTAATACCATAGCCTTCTAAGAAGTCAGCAAATTCTCAAAGACAATGAGTATTTCCCCCACGAGGACAGCAACATCTGGGCAATGCATCAAATACAGAGGGAAAGAAGAGGGATATCAAAGGAATAGCATCATGACAGCAAAAATTCTGAGAAGCCAACAAACTGTGCAGGACAAGTTGTGCCATGCTAGCAAAGAATTAAGCCCACTGCTATTTTTTAAAAACAAAATACGCATAAACTGACGGAAAAGTACTAACATGCTTGAAGTATCATTTCATACACATATTTAGTTTAATCCAAGCAGCTAACAAGCCTTGGAAAACAAAGCAAAGCCATTTTGTCTTACTTTATCAAGCAAAACATTTGAAGGCAGGTTCCCTTAGGAAACAAGGCTTATGTGATTGCCAGTCCATCTGTCTCTCAGATAACTTCTCGACCTCAGACCTGTTTCAGTTGAATTCTGTAGAGACATGACATTCCCAGCAATGCTAAGTGTGCACAAATCTCAAGAAATTGGCAGCTCAATGGAAACAAGAGGATCTAAACCAGTGCCCCCACGAAAGCAGCACTGCTGCGTGAGCTCAGCAGTACTTGCACAGTTTGGCTCCCTCCTGGCCAGTTACTCATCAGAGCTAACTACAATGTGTGCTACCATTGCCCAGCTGTTATCTGGGGAGAAGGAAGGGAAGTGAAGATAGTGGGAGGGGAAGGAGTCATGGGGGACATGTAGGGAGCAGGGGTTGAAGGGTGGGCAAAGAGCTCTGAGGCAAGGATTCAAATCCAGGATTAATTAGTTCCACTGTCATGGAATAACTTGTTTCTCAGTTTTTCAGTGCAGCCAAGAAACTAGTAAAAGGAGTTATTTGCATAGCTTGGTTGATGTTGGGCTTTCAAAACCTTTTTTTGCTGGCATTTCAGATCCTGCTTCCAACCATGGAGTCTTGTGCAGGGAAAAGATCTGATCTCTCCTCAGCAAGCTGAACTAACCTTTACATTGATGAAGGAAGGAAAAGATGTACAATGACATGGATCTAGAGGTGCAACAAACATCACACTGTTTCAAATACTCCAGGGAAGAGCTTGTATCCTTCCAAAGTGGGATATTTTCTGCTTCTTTTCATCTACACCATTGTCCCCTATAAACCTACCTTTTACTGTGCTTGGGAATAGTAGAACGTGTGAGTAAGCACAGAGCTTACTAAATGTTGAATTAGTTGGGATTGATTTAACCATTTGGGCCTTAACTTGTGCTTAGGGAAACCCACTGAACTTTGAAGAGGCTGTTTGATGCCATTTTTTCTAAGCAGGTTGTAAACCAATTCTCTTTCATTTCCTATAAAGGATCTCATAAAAAGTTGTCCTGTGACATACACAAAAGGAGGCCATAAAAAAAAAAAAAAGCCCAGCTGATAAAACCCACTCCAGACAGATGTATTGGTGAGCTGCATATCAGTTCCTTGCTCTGCCAAAACCTGACTAGATGATATAAAAGTGCCCAGGTCACTCTAGAATACATAGTCTTACAAGAAAAATGTCAGTCTTCTCATTCTCAGTTTTCAGTTTTTCCCATGTAACAAGACCTGTGACACCAGTTCCATTGTTGTGGTGCTCTCCATTCCTGAATGTCACTAAGCATGCAGTGACACTGAAATCAAAATCAGCTTCAGTTTTGCTCTAGGTGAGACAGAGACCCAGCTGTTAACAGGGGGCTTGGCAAAGGCAGAAGTGGAATTATCACCCAAGGAGTGAGTTCTAGTGTCTATCAGATCAGTAGCTGCCACTTAAAACTCCAGTTGTTTTTTCTGACAAAACCATCCCTAAAGGAGTGGCACAAACTCTTGGAAAAACTTTTATGGTTCCAATTTTGTTTAAGTGCAGAGATCTAACTCCTCCATGGTTTGCTACCAATACCAGAAGCTGTTGAGGTTCCCAAACAGCAAGTTCATCATCCATGGGAAGGAGAAGTTTGGACTGTTCTTGAGCATCTTGTGAACTACAGTGTGGGACTAGTAGCACCTTCTTCACAAAAAAAGTTCTCATCCCAGTGGTTATGTTTAAACTGTCTAGAGGCACCTGCTACAGCTTGTCTAAGAAGACTTGGCCCTGAGTTACCCATGTGGCTTCCACTGGACCTTTTCTTCATTGCAATTGAGATGTGGGAGCTGAAGAGAATGAATGCTCAGGTCTCACTCAGAATAAGTGGCCAGAGCAGACTGCAGAGAAGAAAAGGGTCTTGGTCATTCAGTTCAGATGTAAAATGTAGCATCTCTGCAGAAAGAAAAGCAGCAGTTTTAGTAGGTGGCTACATCATGTGGATTGCAGCATTCTACAGAGGATAGAGGAAAGGTAAGATGCAGGAGCCAGAAAGGACTCACTAGTGGAGCAGACCTGGCTATCCTAAAGTGCAGCCAAAAGTCTTCACTGAAGAGACCCCAGAGTTGTTTCAGGAGTGTGGAGAGAGGCAAAGAGGTTTTGGGAGGAAGCTAAAGATGGCTGTGGGAGATGGCTGCACTCACTCTCCTGCTATCATCTCCTGGCCAGCGTGTGTCAGACACATCTCTTCTCTGTTCTCTAGGTTCTATGTAATGGATTGTGTAAGAAAAAAGATAAAAAATAAAGTGGGCATGGTGGTGAGGAGTGAGCTTTCACACCAGAGAATCCATTGCTGCTTTTTTGGTAGTCTAAGTTGAATGCTATTCTTTTGAATATTCTTTTTTGAATGCTATGCTATTACTGGCCTTTCATCTGGACAAACTCATTCACAGAGCTGTAACTTGTACCTATGAGAGCTGTTTGCCCAAGAAAGCCCAGATCATCTTTTGTTGGCTCCATTCATCTGGCATTTGTGTTCCTAGGTTCCCTACTGTCCAGACAAGGACTCTGACAGGGATAAATGACTTCACAGCCAGCAAATAAATCCAGAGCATATCAGTGTCTCGTATATCGCTGTCCCATATAAAGCACCACTGACTTCCCATACTTTCAAAAAAGATCCAAGAAGAGGCACCAGCTACAAAAATGGCCCATATAAGCTAAGGAATTCCTTGCTTAGAAAGCAAGGAGGATTACACAGGTGTGTGCTTCAGCAGCAGACCTACCTCTACTCAACAGCACCTAGGGCTGCATACAAGGAAAAGAAAAGGGGGGATTACAAGGCAAGTGCCTGTGCCTTTGAAACATTACCTTATGTTTGCTGAACATAACTCAGAACTGCTTAGCACTGAGGTGTATTTAATATTCACCTTCTTTTCAGCAGAACTCAAGGAAAGGCTGTTTTTTGCTGTGCTTCACAAAAGAAACACTGCCACGGCTCTCTGCACAGCAACTGCAACCAGAGATTCCAAGACCCAACCTGCTTCTGACACAAATCCTTCCATGAGTCTGCCACAGGCCTTCAGTACCTTGAATTTCCTACTAGTTCAAATTAGGCTGTGAGTGACAGTGCTGGGACCAGTGTACGGCACAGCACAGATCATCCTGCAGCTCTCTGGTAGCATCAGGTAACTTCTTTAGAAATTAAGCTTTAATTGAACTTGAGTGACTAATACGTTCAAACTAGACATTTCCCCATGGATTTTGAAAGTTTAATTATATTCCACCCCCAAATTTTCCTAGTGCTACTCATTGAAAATACACAGCTGCACTGGTGAACTGTCAGTGAAAGGAAGCTAGAGATTTTGGCAGCTGCACAGAGGGGAAGAGGTGAGGCCCTGGACTCATGAGAAGGCGTTGGAGACAGTTTAGGTTTGGAGATCTCTGGAGTTTGCTGACATTTTTGGCTATCTGAAGAAAACTTATTTCATCCCCACCCTTTTGTGAATAAGGCAGAGGTGATGAGGTTACAAGGCAATAGGTCTTAGTTGAGCTCTTTCAGTGACATACCGCATGGCCATAGTCAAACAGAGCTTGGTTCCTACCTTCATCTGTAAAAAGGAAGAGGTGTGCTTTCTAAGGTGAACATGAAGATCTGAGGCAGTTTGGGAAGAGAGTTCTTAGTTGTATGAAACAGATGTATTTGAGGCCAAAAGTGCTTACGGCACGTGCTGATGTTCCCAGCATGAATTTTAGCTCAGGAGCATTGCATATACAATTTGGAGCTAGAGGTCTTCTCAGGGAAGAACACGTTCATCACGCAAGTCACTCTAAAGAAGCTACACTGAGCAAAAGAACATCTTTCCTGGTATTTATTTTCCTTTGCACACCACAGAAATGTTTTCTCTCTCTTTGAAGAAAAGTTCACCTTTTCTACATTTATACAGCCCCTATCAGCAGGGAGGAAGCCAGTAGTGTGGCTCCAAGGCACTGCCACAGAATAAAACAGTAACAGAAACAGTCATGCTCTAGGGAATTTATTTTCAGCCTGTACTTTAGTCACTTAAAATGTAACAGAGAAAAGTAAAACCCACAAGATGTACCAATTTCTCTAAATAAATTCCTGAGATTGTGAAATACCACAGGAAAAAAAAAAA
Organism: Brachypteracias leptosomus; assembly: GCA_013401335.1. Taxonomy (NCBI): domain Eukaryota; kingdom Metazoa; phylum Chordata; class Aves; order Coraciiformes; family Brachypteraciidae; genus Brachypteracias; species Brachypteracias leptosomus. Next base: position 77,569 of record VYZX01010867.1, read on the forward strand.
AAATCACCATGTTCAAAACAAGGCTGCCTGAATAAAACGGGACTTTCCTGGGCAAGAGACGCCATTTCATCACAGTGAGTGAAAAGTGCTGTATAAAAATTGGCCAGTATTAGTTCTCAGTGCTGCTGTTTGAGCTACCAGCACCATGCACTAGAGAAGTATCTCCTTCTCAGCCACACAGTACAGCAAGACACTTCTGACAGAGCAAAGCCAGCTTTCAAAGCACAACTTGACAGGAAGAGGTTCTATACCAAAGTCGTGTAGCATCACACTGCCACTGACATTAGGAGCAGCCTCCCAAGCATTGCAGTGGAGACAACCATCTTATTCCTGAACTATGCTCGCTTTTAAGATACATGAACAATATATATCCTTAGAGTTTCCCATATTCACAGCTTCTCTCCCTCCACTACCTGGGGGGATGTTCTTCAGTTCACATTGCAGCATGCAACAATACAAATATTGCAAGATATTGTATAATCCAAATAAAATAATGAGACAAAATAAGGACACATTATTTAGAGAAAGAGATTGATGACATCTCCAAGAGGCACCAATGGTTAAAACAAAGCACGGCTCTCACAAAGCAGTGTTTATGGACATGGGGAGGGGCTGTCTGCACAGACCCTCCAGAATAAAGCTCCACACTTCACAAAACTGAGCTACCAACTGCTCAGTCACGGGGGTGACAACGTACCTCTCACAACTGCAGGTCCATCTAGGAAAAAGTATTTTCTCTAAGAGCTTGCCACTCCCCCTTGCAGCTTCTGCAGTAATCTTAGTAACACCAGTTCTCAAGCACTCTGTCTTACACACGCTGTGCAGGTGTAGGAGAACTGGTGACATCTAAGGTGCTGTTAATTGGGACCCACTCTTTCAGTGGATACAAAAGAAGAATAACGCATGTGCTCTCACTGACACTGTGAAATCCCCTCTTTCCTGCTCTGCAGAACTGGCCCCTAAAGCTCTCCTTGATGTGGTAATGTAATAGAGGACCAAAGAGAAACATGCAGCTTTCAGCAGTGTACATGAATGAGGAAACCAAAATAGGTTTATCAAAGAAAAACGTGACTCTGACCTATCCTTGGAACCAAATCAAAGAGTATCTAATGGCAGCAGTAGGTCTCCAAGAACAAAACAAAGTTAAACTAGTTTAAAATAGATCCAAACAACAATACATGGGTTTTTTGTTGTGGTCATTGCCAGTCAGGTTATGATTGGTTACAAATGTTAAGGGCCCTTGAGTTGCTTGAGTTTTTAATCCATCAAATTGGCCATCACCATGTGCCAAGCGATGACCTCAGTCAAAGGCCATAAATCATTGCTCAAGAAGCAAGCCTGCGAGCTCCCTCAAGCACTGCTTCTCTCAGCACTGTGAATGGGGAAGGCAGCCTGCCCAGGATTTTGGATTAGCTGCTTTACATGGAGGAAGACAAAAGAGCTCTCAACTCTGAGTACCAAATTTTGCATTAACAGAAGCTAGCGTGGAGTGTATGAATTAAAAAAAAAGTGCCAGAGTGTGTGCTTTAACGTAGGGTAAGAGCTGAAGGATCTGCTTCCTTACAGTGTGGTCCCGGGAGGATTTGAAGCAGCATGTAAGGAGTTAAAGCTAACCCTTCAGTTGCTAATCCTTTCAGGGCATCAAAGCCCCTCTCAGTTACTACACTTTGTAAAGAATGCTCAAGCCAAGAGCTGTTTACCAAGTATTATTGCAAATTCCCAGAAAATTAATTTCTCTTTCAGAAGCAGAGGACTCACCAACTACATTCTGTTCAGCATATGAACCAAATATGACGAAGCCCTTTTTTAAGTATGAAAGTTAGTTCATCTTTAATTGTCTAAATAAAGCAGGTGTTCATCTACAAAGCATTTTTCAGTAGGAACTGAATAATGAAAGGGACCTTAAAAAACTGTTGTTATAAGGATTTTGAGGAGCCGAGAGTGTGTGTGTGTAGGAAGGAACATTTAAAGCAGTAAAGAAGAAGTGTGGTCACATTTTTCACCACTGTACAGCAAACTCTGTTTCCTGTGGTAGGACATCTTTCATGAAGCCTTCCACCATCTGTCTCTATTCCAGTGACTGTTAGTTTTGTTTTTCAAACATTTATATGTTTGTATATATATATATAAAACAAATAAATATTTCAATGACATTAAGCAGCAGAATTATAAATAACAGTAAAACCACACGCCAGGGCATAAGTTCATTGTTCACTTGTGTACTTCCTAATCTGTCAGTCTTGCACCTCCTTATCAGAAGCTCAGCTGAAGAGTGTTTCTGGCAGGCCTTCACCAAAAGTCCTGGGAACTGTCCGAGAACTCCCTGCAGCTCAGGCCACCGCTCCACTTGCATGTGCAGGCTGGCTGGCAGACACAAAGTTCAGGTTTTTGACTTGAGAAGCCTAACCCGTGGTACTGAACCTTAAAACAATGTTTCAATGACACATTTTAAACTAATGGTTTTGAGGGATCCAAATGATCTCTGAAATCATTGTTATATGAGGAATAGACTGTTAGCAAGTGCCTAGCAACACTAATGTTTATTCTGTTTTATCTTTTGAATGGGAACAATACAGTTGGATTAATAATAACCTTTAAAAGTCTTAATACTGCAAGCTTTTTGCACCTCCCAAACTAGGTTGTAGCAACTACAGAAGAGGCCAGTCACATTATTTGTTCAAATTTAAATTTAAGAGTGAGCTCTTATAGGAATGGACTGTATTTTGTCAAAGAAATCTTCTCTCTCGCAGTCCAAAGTATTATCTTAAATGATTATTCATCAGAATGAAAAGCATTGGCAAAGTAGGTATTTGGGGGTTTTGTAGTTTGCTTCAATTTTATTTTTAAATGCTTTTGGCAGTTAACTCCTCCATTTTTAAAATTCCGTTTCATTTATGTGAAATTGCCTTCATCCTGAAGGGACTTAAAGCAATGAGAATAGATATAGTCCTTTCTGTTTCAGTTTCAAGAACTTCTGAGGAATAAAACCCAACAGAGTGGGGATGAAGTGACTCGGCTTTCACGGCAGGATGTTCTCTCCCACAAAGCAGGGGAGGACAGAACCACTCTGTACCCACTACAGTCCCTCAGACCATGAGACCTGGTTCCAGTAAGGTCAGGGAATTTTGCCACTGGGCCAAATCTAGTCACGACTGCACCCTCCTGCTGCAAGAGGCATCATGACTGGAGACAGCGTTTTACCACAGCCTCACATGCTTTCTTCTGTACACCTGTCCCACCAGCTCTTTTCCAAACTCTTGTTCCTCCTGACATCCAGGAAACTGGGAAGTGGAGTCCTGCTGTGTGCAGGAATCATGGCATAAAGTAATCCAGTCCCCCAAGAAGTACAGCAGGGCTACAGTCAGCAACATGCTAGACATCCTCTGGCTGTAGAAAGCCTGGGTTTTGACCCAAGAAGCGTAACACAGAAGGCAATTTAAAATCTAAAACTGCCAATGCAACATGGTGTCTTTTTTGGCAGAGAAGACAAAAATAGCCAAGAAACAACAGCCCTGTTCTTTTTATGAAAGCCTGGCGGTTTTCCAGTAGAGACTTAAGTACTTTTTGTACTTTGGGGGGAAAAAAATGATGGGATGTGGTCCAAGACTGGTCATACGAACCTGAGAAATATGGAACAAGAGGCTGGGCTGAGGCAGCCAAAGTGGTACCACCAGCTGCAGCCCCATTAATTAACGCTCTGCGGTATGTAGCTGTAAGAGTGACCCTGATACTTGCTGAATACAAGCAGATAACTTTTACAGAGCAGCTATGCTTCTCTTACTGAGGTATATTTATCCAAGAAGTACCTTGCACATTTCCCCCCATCTCACAGGGCAGTAAATTAGTTCTAATTGCAAAGGTATGTAGTAAAAGCTGTGCTCAGCCTTCTGCAGTATTTGAAGATTTATTTTACAGTTTTAGGTTTTCTCTGGATGTCTAGAATTGTAGGGAGAGGAACATGAGAGAAGAAGCAGGTTTTATAGATCTATAAAATCACCTTCCTTCAGATAAATAAGCGTTTCTCTGCAACTTAAACAATGTAACTGAGAGCTAAGTTCTGTGGCTGACAATGCAGTGCACTAGAACATAGATTTCTTTGTCTATTTGCTCTTCTTATTTTCATTTGGAAGGAATGACAATTTCACCTGCTTAAAGGGAAAAATATAGCAACTACAATCAACTATTTTAACATACCCTAACTCTAGTTTTATGAATAATTTTGAAAAAAAAGTACTGATAGCAGACACAGAGCAAAATTCCACAGCTCCACTGACGACGCTGACGTGTGTGCGCAGCAGGGGAGTCACCCCTTGCAGCCCTGAGTGGAAAGAGCCCCAGGATCCCGGCTCCCGATTCTGTGACAGGTATCATCAGCTGGATGTAGCCTTCACTCACTGTCTGGCATTCAGTTGTACTCTAAATCCCCTTTTACAAACATTAGTTGTCTTTGTCCCTTTGGTCTGCGATACCTTGCTGATCTTGCTGCAAGGGAACCTCCACACTAACATCAATCAGGGAACACCAGGTGCCCTCACCAGCCCCTCACTCCTTTCAGAGCCAGACTGTTCTGGTAGCTGTAAACTTGACAAACAGCCTGAGGGTTTCATCTTGAATCCAAGCTATTGTGTTGGTCCAAGAAAACAATGTTTATATCAGACTGCACAGAATACAACTTGCATGTACTGTGCAGATGGTGGACACTTGACATGCATCTCATTTAGCACTGAGCTGCCCGTTTCTGCTGAGGGATCTAACATCCAGAGGAAATACTGTTTCCTTGTTTCCCAGTAAGTGCCAGAAAGGAACCATTCCCTCTGACCAGTGTCCACAAGCATGACAACGGATATGTAGTCTTGCAAATGAAATAAACTGATAAACAAGATGCAGTCACCTAACTCAAGGCCAAACAAAAGAAGAAAAGACAGGAGAAAGCTTTGGAGTGACTGGCTCTTCTGGGAATGCAGCTGTGCATTCCAGCAGGCAGCAAGAATGTGGGCTTTGCCATTTATGCTGAGCACAAGCTTTGCTATAGTCTATGCAAAGGCATTCGCCAGCCTTGTGTAAGCCTCAACTAGATACTGTTTCACAAAATAACACTACTTTGTAGGAAAGAATGGAAATTAAACAAAGATTCTTTAAAAGTCTCCTAATGACAGCCAGCATCACGAGGCGGAGAAATTAAACAGGTCACTGTTAGGAACACGCATTTTCTGGCCTTGCAAGCCTGAATATACTGGCCGTAGCTGTAACAAATTTAATCCCATCTCAGGGTCTCTCCAACTCCTACCACAGCCAGGTGTGACAGAATCTGGTTAACTTTGTCAAGCGATAGGAGTTATCACATGCAGGTGTGTTTCTTGTAGTTCTTTATACTGATTTAATACGATTAGTAATGATCGACCAAAAAGCCTCCTCGAGTCCTAATGCTACTGTATGTTTTTCTCCTCTCCACAGTCATGAAGAGTTGGCTTTTCTAATCCTCCCACCTTTGGCTGAAACCTGCTTGTGCTGATACCAATGTGAACAAAGCGATGCCAGGGAACTTCTGAGTAAAATTCCCCCTCAGCTGCTACTGTCTGTGATTGTTAGAGACACAATTATCCTAGAGTTAATAACTAAAGTAGTGCAAAAGATTTTTGAAACTCATTCTTGCTGACAAACAGCACAAAGCTTAAATAGCACCCCTATTTTCCTGTAATATGCTGCATTGAAAACAGATCCTCCCATCACTCGCTGAGACAGCATTGCAGAAAAAAAAGCCAAAAAACAACAAAAAAGAGAGAACTTTTCTAGTAGCCATTCCCTAGTGACAGGACAAAACCTGAGCGAGATAAGGAGGTTCACAAGACAGTGACCTCCTCTGTCTGACACAGACCTTCCTCTGTCTGACCTTCAGAATGTGTGGTTTGCTGGTTTCAAAACTTAGTCAACCACTATGAAAATGCCCAGCTCATTACCCATCTCCAATGGCATTCGGTACAAACCTGCCTCAAGTATTTGCCATATTTTCTAACAATATTCAGGTGTGGAATAGGCAGAAATTGTGACGACTGTTGTGACAGGACCGTCACATTGATATTTGGTTAAAGCTCCTCTCCAGTCAGAGCAAGTACCTACCTGCTGCACCAGTAGATGGCTCCTACCTCCCTGAAGCAGGACGTTTTGAAGTCGGAGCTCTGCCACCTCTCGAAGGAAAGAGTGTTTCATCTTTTTAGATGTCTACAAAAGCCTCTCGGGACTCGGTCTGCCTCTAACTAATTTCAAGGGGAGTTACAAAAAGCAGTAGAAGAGCTTAAAAAAATAACAATGAGAAAAAATAGGATATAAAAATAAAATTTATTGCCTCCAAACCTGCCCTATTCTCTTTTTTACCTTTCAATAATGGTTACATGTGTTTTCTGCAGTTTTAAGCATCAGAAAAACATATAAACCATTTTTATTGCATACAGCAAAAATTTATCTATGTATTTCAGCTTAGATCTGCAAGAATCCACTTACATTTTAGAACTGGAGTGAGCAAACAAAGACAGTCAGGTTTTATTCCATGCATAGTAATTACTCCAGCTGTCAGCACAAGTCACTTCTACTGCTAAAGCAAAAGTGTGAAGCATCAAGTGGATCCCACAAAAACAACACAAGTTTATTTAAGAAGACCACACCTTCTGTTCTGTAGTCCCTCAACACTGTTAGGCACAAGTAATAGCAAATTACCAGGCAGAATGGAAAGGAACGAAAGTGCCATGCACTCAAGGGAGAAATCTAATTATTTCCTTAGCACTGAGAACCAAAGTTAGTACTGAGTTTTAAAAACATTTACAGATCTTCTGCAGCTCTCCCACGCTTTGCTGCACAGACTGAAATCCTGCTGCTAGTGTAGCCAACAGAGGTTTTGCTATCAACTTCAGGGGAAGCCAGAATCGTACCGTCTTTTTACTATCTAAGCCCACAAGCCCAAGATTTCACCCTTTATGATTTGTTTTCAACAATAAAGATGAGTGCTCGGCACTTGCTGTAAAGCAGTGAGTTGTTCAACTAACTACTGGTTATGCTAAATACTACTCAAACCATGATCTCTCTCTGTCAGGAAGGTGCATATTTCTGGAACTGTCACACTTTAGGTAATTCATCAGCATAAAAAAGGTAACACTATTTTAATCCTGACAACTCTAGAAGTTTCCTTTTCTTTAAAACAAAGCACATAGATAAAATCTTAATCAAAAATCTAAAGCGGATGATAAAAGTTTTACTAAAAATTCTCTTCTGTATTCTGCTGCAGGCCACACAGATATAAATACTGTACATTTCTACTGCTTCTCTTGGCTTCCTCAGCATTTACACCTGAAATGGAATAAATCCTAGAACTACAACATGAAATTTGTCTGAACAGCTTAGTTAGCACTTGTCCCAAAAATGTGGATTGTGTGTGTGATGCATAAAATTAGCAGATTCTAGAATGAAAAAAAGCCCAGACCTCTAACTAAATCATATGTCATCCAAACCCAGGACAAATACTTATAGCTCATCTACCATAGAAGCCATCGCACGTGAAATGGGGCAATGTATAAACAAAGTGCTTTATCTGGGGTATGACTGGAAGCTCCAAGATTGTAACGTCCTTTAAGATAACATTCCAAACCTATCCTTTTAAGTTCTCAGCCAAGAATTTGTTTTTATAATTTCTTTGCTCTTGGCAAAAGGAAACTATACTTCAGGCTAAGTTCTCCCTCTCATTCAATGCCATTACCACTCCCCGATTTTTTGCCAAAGAAACAACACAAGTGTTTTGAAAACCAAAACTACAGGGAACTGGCTAAAGCTGCTCTTTGTTGCTGTTTCTTTCTTTATCATATTTACCATGAGGTATCATAGGACAGCTCATTAAAAACACAAATAATAGCATTGTTTTATCTACCGCGGGGTCTCACCCTGCTGTTCCCACAGGGTATCCCAGACACCACTAGCTGATCTGAGAGAAGACAACACCGGCTAAGACTAGGCCTGGTTCCTACCTAGGGCGACAGACCCAGCTGAGACCCCCTCAGCATGGACAATTAGGCTCAGGATTTAGTACTAGTACAACTCTGCTGCTGCAACACTTCTTGAAAGCACAGTACTCGCTTGTCCACATGGGTAACAGATTGAACTTACTTTTCTACTCCGGATTGTGGGCTCTTTCATCACACAGAGCAGTGCTCAACACAGGTTTAGGAATCCTAAGGGCTTAAATCACTGCTGCCTCCCCAAACTGTCTATAGGCCACTAGGAACACCTCTAGTTCCCAGTAAACCCCCTCACTTCCAATATGCACTATGTGATGAGGTCATTTATTGAGCATGACCATTAATAAAACCACAGAAGGGAGATTTTAGGGAGTGTCCGCTCCGTGCTCTGCCAGCTGCAGGGATTTTCTAATCACTTTATGCTGCCACAGCACTACACGGAGATTCAGCTGTATTTCTCAGGGGAAGAAAAGAGCTGTTGCAGGGCACATATAAAGCTAATGTTGAGCAGCTTTGAAAAACCTCAGCCTAAAATAATTACAAGTAACATCACTCTTAAATGCACTTCGTAAAAGGAAAAAGATGTTGCAACAATTTCCCCTTATTTCCCCGATAGCCACACCTACTTATGACACTAAAGTAAATATTATATATCACTACAGAGGCTAAGTCCTCATTTCACTTTGTTGAGCAATACCACAGTGAGGCTACAGCACTGTAAAAAAACCTTCTCTTGTCTAATTTTGCATGAATTTAAGCCCTCAGAGTTCACAAAATTGAATCTCTTTTACAGAAGTCCTACGAGTTGCAAAGAAATGCTCTCTAAAAAAGCAAGCAGATAACTGAATGATAGAGAAGTTTTGCAGCAATTTTTGGTGTGGGGAGATAAGCACAGAGTATGTGTGCAAGCGTGTGTGATTGTTTGTGTAAGCCCCATGCTGTTGCTCCTAGTCTCCTGATTGATGAAGCCTTGTTCGTGCTCTGCTGAGAGCCAGCATTTGTTTTTTCAGAAAGAACTGCTGTATTTTCTCTCCTGTCTTTGGGATGCTCAAGGGGAAAACCCGTTCAGAGCAGTAGGAACAATTTCTTTTTTCATCTTCATCCCTGAAAACCTTCTGGAATTTTAGGAGAGGAACAAGCCTTCCTTAAATAAAAAATCCCCTTCGAATAAGGAAAAGGAAAGGAACCTATTATCCATCCAAGACTGAGAGTTAAATAGAATTTTACCTTTATTCCCCCAACAGATGAAAACCCAGACAAAGGGAGAGCTTGTCGTAGAGTACTTACTCTAAGAGACTCTGAGGTGGCAAGAAAACAGAGACAGGTTCACGACCAACTGGATTCCTCCCCTGCTCCAGTTAACTCAGAGGAGTGTTCCAATTCACAGCCATTGCAGAGTTTTCCACCACCAGATTTCCAGCTTATGCAGATGCTGCTTTAGAGGCAGTGCTTACTGTACTGTTCACGTTGCCACCCTGTTGAAAGGCTAAGTTCTGGTCTCTCACTCTGAATTCAAAGGCTGGGCTTAAGTAATTTCACCTGGTATCAGCAGTGATATCAGGAACTTGGGAATTTAAGCACTTGCAATTCAAAAACTTGAATCTCTTTAAAACCAGTTAACTAAATCATGATGTGCTTGTTAAATTTCAGACTCCAAAATCAGAATAAATCCCCGCCTTAGAAGAGCCATCCAGTTTAAGCTGGAATTTGCACGGCAAAAATAATGCAAGACTTTTCATCAGAATGTGGAAAGTTAATGTTTACAAAACAATGATTATTGGTGGTATCTGCATAACATGTATCCTATTAGACAGTTTGGATTCAAACATACTAAGGAAAACAGAACTACACTTTATGTATACATCAATGAGCAAACAAAGATTGATGTCTGCAAATAACAATAATATCCAAAGTGAACGACTAGAATCAAAGAATGAAATGTTTTTCTTCTGAAACTAGTAATTAGCACAACCAAGGTCAGACATATTTCTTGAAACTAAATATATAAGTATTTTTCTGCTGTTTCCCTCCTTTGCTTTTTGATCAGTATTTGCTAAAAACTCACAGTGCTGAGCACACAAGTGTTTGGTCTACAGCTCAGCGCTAGCGAGGCACAGACACAGCATTCTGTGACATGCACACAACACCCTGGGCCACCGACTTTTTTATGCTTTACAGCCATTTATAAATTGATTTTTAAAAACAAACAAACTCCTCTGGTTTGGAAGGCTGAACTAATGGCCTTGCTTTGGGTAAGTTTCCACTACAAGATGAACTATAAAATGATAACACAGATTTATTGGGCAGGTGAATACAACAACAGTAAAAAATGAACAAATTAATCTGAGGAAATGGCTACGGAATAGCTGTTTTTATATACAGAACATTTCAACTTACATCCCTGTAAAATCCTGGTCTTCACAGAATCCCAGGATGGTTGAGGTTGGAAAGGACATCTGGAGGTCATCTGGTCCACCCTCCCTGCTCAAGCAGGTTGACCTAGAGCTGGTTAGCCAGGACTAACCATCTTTCTAAAGTCAGGCTGACACAATTTTAAAGCAATCACAGCCCCTCAGGAGAGACTTTCATGGGATTTTGGGTTTGGCTTGGTTTGGTTGGTTGTTTTTCTGTTGTTTTAATTATTATTAATCTCACCGTTCCTAGAAACATGGGAATTATAGAAAGATGCTCTTTATGCTGATTTCTTGTACCTGCTTTGTACAGCTTTTCAAAAGCACTGAGCAGGCAGCCAGACCAGCAGAGCTTTCATTTCTGTCAGTGATCTCTGTCAGATTCTCCTTCTGGACTGCATCAGAATTTGATTATTTGTTTGCCACCACATACTATTTCACATTGGTTGCATACGTGGAGAGAAAAGAAAAAAATGGATGTTGACAGATCTGAAGGAATTTCTAACTTGGTTATGTTTTCAAAACTGTAGATCTGAACAGCTTCTTACTCCAACTTGCTACTGAAAAGTCTCTGAAATTCAGAGCACACATCCTCCAAAGGTTTAAAATATTTTTTTAAGCATTAAAAAATCAGTATGTTTATGCAAACTGTTTCTCACTAGCTGTAATTCTATCTCCTAACATCCATTATTCAACAAATATATGTTAGAACAACTCCTTTACTACCTCCTCAACATTTCTACAGTGGAATATGAAACTTTTTAAGTCAAGGTGTACAGGGTCAACTTAATCTTGCAAATAATCTTTGCAGCACACAAGAGATTCTCCAGCGTCTTTATCTCTTGAGCTTAAAAGAGTTATTAAAGATAAAGGTGGGATTAAGGTTATCAGACCAATATTTCAACTTTAAGAGATGGACTATTGATCAACATAAGGAGAAAGCTGATCTGAGTAAGCAGCACATGAAAGATTTTCAGTCCAACCAATAATAAACCAAAGTGGTATTTCAGCACAGAGCTTCTTTTGAATATTTAATCACACTGTCCATTGAACAGCAATTATATAAAAGCTATATGCAAAAAAGTTTGTGGGTTTTTTTTTTAAGAAATGTGTTTGATTTTCTCTTCGTATCCCAGGAAGGGATTGGAATTTATTTTTGATACCATGATAAAACATTACCAAACCAGCCATCTCAAATACACTATTCAGGGCTTGGAAAAGGGAATTTGAAACAAAACTAAACAGAAAGATTCAGACAGGAACAGTATTTTCACTTGGATCTGTGTCAAAGTAGTCTGTAAGTGACAGATCATTTGTGTGTGTGTAATTCTTTTACATGGAAGTTTGTACTACTTCTGATACTGCATTTGTTTGCTCTTTCACTTGTTCTATGCTCACCTGTTTATTTTGCTTGTTAAATGGGTTTTACCCTTCAAGCTTGGCATAACTGTTTGTTTGCAACCAGAAGCGGTCTAAGAATGTGCCCCCTGAAGCCACCGTCTCTGCTAATACCATCCAGTTCACAGCTGTAAGCCATTTTAGGCTTTGGAAACGCAGGGAAGAGGCGGGATCCCCTGGCCTGTCACCAGTGTCCTGCCAGCACACAACCTGGCAGAGCGATAAATCAAGCACCGTAACTATGCAGAAGCAAGGTACATCCAGCTCTCCAATAGCACTGTCCATTTCTCACCAAGAGAACCACCTAGCGCCTGTTTTCTTACAGGTGTCCTTGAGAGGAGGTGTGAAGAGGAGGGAAGGAGTACAGCAGGTTTGCAAAGCAAGCACAGGCCCAGAGAAGCTGTTGAAACTGAAGCAACATTTTTACCCACTGTGGCAGGCACCAATCTCTCTGCTGTGCAGCTCAGAAGACGTAAGCCCACAAATGTACTATTAGGTTAGTAGCTGCTTCTTGGAGTCTCAAAGGCTCTGGGGCATTGATCTCTCATCTCCTTGGTGGAATCACAGGTTTTACGTATCACCAACAAGCACCTTTCAGCAAAAGTGCACTACTACCTCCTGGGCTGAAGAAAACTGATCAGTTACCAAAAAATGACTCTGGTTGATAGGTATCAGTGGCCTGGGCAACTGGTCTTGCTTTCCAGCCTATGTACAGAATTTTCACCTCCGTAGGAGAAACATTCTGGTCCCCTGGGACTCAGAGAAGATCATAACTACACCTCCCATGGGAACTATATGGGTTCTTGCTTTGTTAGTGTCTTCTAAAGTAAAAGCTGTTTTGACAGAAAGTATGTTTGCAATTAGTAGCTTGAAAGCAACCAGAGGAGGTGCCAGTTATAAGAAACTGTAATAGGGTACTTAACCAAAAAGATGTATTTTTGAACCAGTCTGGCCGTGTTCTGAACTCACTTGAAGAGTATAGAATTGCAGGGACAGGATTCTGTATCATCACAGCTAGGGCTGAGTACAGTTATGACCATTTTGAAAATCTCCCCACTGATAAACAGCTCCACTTGTTTTTCAAGTTGTGTTTACTTATGTCTCTGTGGAGCGGGTCCAACATTTCCTAGGTACATTTTAAGTTATTTTTGTTATTTTTATTCCACAGGAATTTTCTTTCAGGGTACCTCTTTTGTTTCCACAGAAATAGCACTAATTGCTTGTGTATTCCCAGCATTTTCTAGGGAGACAAAAGGGAGCCGTTATCTGCCGTGCCATGTTTCTGTGCCTCTGCTGGGGTCACTGCACGGAGTGTGCTACACGCCAAATATCTTTCTAAATTAAGCCCACAATCTCTCTGTTTTAGGTAGCATTGTTTAGTAAATATTAACATGAATAACTCATCTGCAGTGATCATGTATGGCTTCTTCTGCTGTACTCTCTACTGTTTGCAAAGAAATTCTGAAAGGCCGTCTAAACAGTTTATAGTCTGGAGCTGTGCAAATGTTGAGGAAAACACTTCAAAATGTGCTTCAAGGGAATCTACACCCTTTATTCTTAACCCAAATAAACCAGGGCGGGGGGTTGTGTGCAATACATTGCATTTGCCAACATCTAATTTGAGCCTTGATCATATGACCCTTTGAATAACACATACAGAAGTTGATCCTTTGAAGCTAACCCAGGTAAGAACTGAATGGATAAAGATCATCTGTCTAAGATTAATTTGCATTTTGAAAGATGTTGGAATCATATGTATGAATTGCTTCCTGGGTTTCAACTAAAAGACAACTCCTCAATATGTTTGAAAAACTTTCTGAAGGAATAGGACAAATCCTTACACATAATGTAATAACTGCTACTGCAATTAATTCAGAAACAGCGCAGACATCATCTTGCGAACTCAGGGGCTGTCACAAGAAAAAAAAATTCATCCCCAAAATAATTGTGTAATGTATAACTCTGCAACCTGAATTCTCACGCGCTTCTCTTCAAATATTGTTTTGTCATTGTCACCAGCACCACATATGAAGATATGGCTTATACTTGCAGTTTCTAACATCTGTGAATTATGACTACATCTGTGAGTAGTCCTATTGGCTTCTATATTAAGCTAAATCGTAAGAAAAAGTCCTTTCAAGATAAAACCATGCCTGTGACTGTAGCACTGCCATTCCAGCTTTATGACCCACGATAAACTACTTTCTCCAAGGCAAGATCAACCACTACAGATTAAAATAACCTTCCTGGTAATAATTCATCAAAGCTCTAACTTAGGTAGACTGTACCTTTCCTTTACACACAAAGTGTGCTCATTTTTAATCTAACCAAATTCAAAGTGAGGGATCAAAAATTTTACCTCTTTTTCACTTCTTTTTAGAATCTGTAGTAAACTAAACACAGATGTCTCCAAAAGCACGAGGCTGCTGATGAGAAATCACAGTTTTCTTATTTGGAGAAATCTAAATATAAGTAGAGGCATCCTTTTACAAAAGCGCTCGTAGATTTACAGCTCTGAAATCATGTACTTTGACTTGGGTTCCCTCGCTCCCACCCTGCACCCTGACAAATCATCCTTGCCTCCTGTGACTGATAATCCCGGTTGGCTGCAATGACACCTACTGGATGTCAGACCTGATGAACCACAGGCCCTGCTGCTGCCGAGCTCAGCTCGCATGGCTGCCAATGCAATGTTCAATACCACCGTGCTCTCCCCAGCAGGACTCCCGCCCACTGCAGCTCTCTTCATGACTATTGGGATCTCAGTTACCCCTATGAAGCAATTTCCTGCCTCTCTCAGGCTCATTTCTCAACTCCCAGGTAACAAATTTTCAACCTGATTACAACTGGGCTAGTTTAGTCCAGACTCTTTTAAAGCAGTTGCATAATCTGAGCCGCTCTGCTGCAGCTGTTGTTGTACAAAAGTTATTTATAAACTGTAGACAAAATCCTTAGATAATTACAAGAGCTACTATGCAAAACAGTGAGATATACTGCATCACACCATGGCTATTGTTTTCACTAGAACCTTTCTGTTTGTTCAGTTCTCACTGTGGGAAACCCACAGCTGCATCTTGGATTTGACTGGGAAAGAGTTTAAAACGTTAAAGTTCTGATCACAAATTGAAAGTTGCTAAGTTAAAGTCAGCATTAATTTAATTTATGAATATTGTAGCTTCTTAAAATGGAAGCTGACTCCCTGACTAGCAACAGCAGGAGTTTCTGAAATAGGCTTGGGGGAAAGGCTTGCATTACAGTTGTGTACATCAATCACCTTGGCTTGCCCACTTGGTATCATATAATCAGAAAAAGGAGGAATCAGAAAGTTTCCAGTTTATAGTATTTGCAAGACTATTAGCCAACCTTCTTCACTATTGCAAGCAGACACAGCCAAATTAGGTGGAATTAAGTTGGCAACGGGATCAAGATTAATCTAGTCTTTGTTTAGATGACATTTGTTTCTACAGATACTGCACTAGGGAAAAAGGTGGGGCTCAGTGTGGTATCATGGAGGACCCATGGAGGCCCAGTGTGATTCCAGGCTCTAGAATGGAATTTTTTTTAATTACCTGAGGTCATTAGGTTTGGAAAGACTCTTGAGCCATATGTGGTGGTCAGGGGCTTCTTGGCTGAGAAAACCTTAGAAGAAAACACTGACATGAACCTGAGCCTCTCTTGTGAATTCTTCCTTTCAATGGTAAAATAAATGAACGTGGATCCAAATTAGAAATACATTACCTAAGTTTATTAGGAACTTAATCGTCCAGTAAAAGACAGAGAATCTTGGATGAACTCCTCTGCAACTCCAGTTCTAGCATTCAGCAGAGGAAATAAAAACATAACACACTAATGAAACACTAAGTTAGAATCACCCACCCACCAGCTGAGTAAAATATTCCTTTTCAAAGTTCTTGAAAAAAGAAACATAGAAGAAGAAATGTACCCAGGTATGCTCTGACCATGAATAACAACCGTGAAGCCTGCCTAGAATCAAGTGAGATTCTTAACGTCTAAAAGAAGAGGAATTTAGCAGATTTAATGATATATACAAATAATAGCTATTTATTATAGGCCACCCAAGCACGATGTCCTGTGACAGGTAAGAAAAACAAAAAAAATTTCTCAGCCAAGAGAAGAAGCTAGGACTATAACCATTTACAGTCTGTGAAAGAAAACCATACAAATATTGTCAGTTGATATTTTCAGAAAGGTTAAGACATAAATAAATACAGAGATACATACACTACACACACCCTTATCAGTAGCACATTACAGAGGTATTTCAACTATCTCCACATCACATCAAGCATGATCAAACAGTGACACTGAGGAACCTATCACGTGCTAGACACACTCTGCTTGGGAAGAACAAACTCCAAACTCCACACTACCTATGATCTTTAACGTTAAGGTTCTTCCAAAACCATCTGCCATTCAGGATACTTGAAAATATTTGTAGATTTCCTCTCACATCGTTTATCAAAGGGCTTTTCAACATCTAAACTCCAGAAAGGTAGCCCCAGCCTGTGTCTTGACCTGAAAACTCAAAAGAACGGTGCAAAATAAACAAACCCGACCAGACCCAAGGGAAGGTATGCATGAGAGGAAGACCAGTGTTCTAGCTGAATTCCTTGGCTTTTTAACCAAATCCTAGGTATGATAAATTAGCAATGTCAAGCTGACACCTCTGTAAATAAGCTCTTCAAAAAGCATCAGAGACACATAAACAAATGATGATGAATCAACTCTTTAGTGTTTGGTCTGAAATCAACACAGGACAACTAACAAACCCAAGTGCTTCAGGTGATAGAATGAGAAGCTCCAGGCTGCACCAGCCTCCTCCTTCCTCTGTATTCCTGCAAATTTTATCTGCAAAGCAGTGATTTGGACTGGTCACCTGCAAAGTGCCACCCATATCAACAGCACCTGAACAGCCCCAGCAGTATGGCAGCTTGCAGCACAGCACAGTTGGTGGGTTACCTCTACTTTTGTGATCAGAGGTAGTTCTTCAAAGAAGGAGAAAATGTTTAGCTTTATCTTACCTCTTTCAAACACTCAAGGACAAATTTTACTCTCCTCTTTCTTAACTACCCCATCAGGAACAACCAATTTGTTTACAGCATTTGCACTCACCATGTCCTTTGAGTGATCTAGTGTGAGATCTCACCTCTGCTTGACTAACAGCCTGAACCTAAACCTACTTTAAGAGACCAAGGGTGACCTGAGCTCCCTACTTACCCCCTCTTGCCTATCAGAGGGAATGGAAGCTGTTCCAACTGCCAGAGCTGGCCATCAGAGACAGGACCCTTCTGGAAGGAAAGTGTTTCATATCTCACTGGATGCAAAACTCCATGTCTCTTTCAAGACTATCTTCTTTCTTTTTCAGCCTCAATCCACCTCCTCTGAGCTGGCCAATCCTTAACAAGGTGCTTAATATGTATGTGTTGTACCAAGAGGCCTGGAGGCACTGGGCAGTTAAAGTAGTACTCAAGCAGTTCAAATTGTCTCCATAAATATACTAGAAGCCAAGCAAGGGGATTCATTGCAAATCATATTTACTATAAACTCAGCAGAGCTGACAGAAGTCAAGTGACAATAGAAAGTGAGATACAGTGACGATAGTCTCTACGTTTTGTTTATACCCACCCATCAACTCAGAAAAGTCTCAAGACACTTCTCAAAACATGCAAACCAGGATGTTATATCCAGTCACACCACTATGAAAGAACGATTCTGTTTTGGATCCCAAACTGGCAGTGCCTTGATTCAGAGTCACCAATCACCAGACAAGTTAAAGTTCTCTTTTTTTCCGGTAAAAATCTTACTGGGGCATAGATTTGAAGTAGCCATTGTCATTACCTAATCTGAACTGTCACATAACACAGATCATTAAATCACACTATCCTTGAGCTAATCTCAAATATTTGGACATTGAGCACAAAAAAGCATTAGCACACAGGAACCATCTACCAGGGATTCCTATTTTTGATGAACAACAGCAAGACTCAATACCACAGCTTTCAGCCCCAGGAAAACCAATGTCAATTGGCAAATGTTTAAGAAAGATTTATCACCTCTCTACCATTTTACAGGTCTGGAAACTGAAACGCAAAGGCACCAAAGTTAGGCACAGAGAAATTAATCTGTAACTAATAGCAAGCCTAATTTCTATGCACTAATGAAAGTCTGCAAAATGGGGTTTAAATGAGATTTCAGTGCTACTCAGACTGCTGCCTGGGCCTTTGTTTTACCCAAGTCACTATAGAGTCAGCATAAAATAAAGAATTTCTGAGTCCTAGCACCTTTATTTCTTTTACAGAGAGTAGCTGCTGCTTATTTTTATTTACATTAATTTGATCTGTATTCTTGTAGAGGAACAGCACAGTGGTGGGAAAGCAAATGGTCTATTTTTTCCCAGAAAAAAACTGATGAAGTTACAGAAAGCAAATGTTCTGATCCATAGAAGGCTCCATATACCTGTCTAACCCAGCCATATTTCTGAGGTTAAATGATGCAAAGATAAAAAGCTGACTTTGTGAAACAAAGGTAAATAGCAACCCAGATGCTCTCATTCATATTCTGAAGTTATTGCCATCAGCTCTGTGACCAACACATTTCACAGCTTGTGAATTTGCAACAATCATAAATTAAGGCAGTAAGAGAGGACCAAGTACAGTCTTATAAACCTTTGAAAGGATTTGCTTTATTTATATTCCAGTTGGGGACCCTACCGGTGCTCTAAAGTTTATGAAGTATTGGAATCCAGTCCTCCAATGGCTCATTTTCCATTTCTGATGGCCTGCATTATAACCAGGTATTTGCACGGCTCCACAAGTTCACACACAATGTGAAGAACTACGGTTTACTCTTTGCCCTTCTTCCAAGCAGAACTAGGGCTGCCAGGTACAGCAAACTGTGCAATCTTAGCGTAAACCAAGACCGTGTCTCCAAGGAAATGGAATAACTCTTCCTTTTCAGAGGCTTCACTTAGCCCTTGATTATCACGGGAGAGCAAAGTACTAAAAATGAATCTGGAAAAAAGTTCCCAGTTTGGTTCCGACGGCATAACCAACTATACATAATACCTCCGTGCCAAATTAAGCAGATTCCCTTCTAAAGGAGCTTGTCCGCTTAGGTGAGATGGACTGATGAGACATGAGAGACCTTGGAATGTTGCTCCATAAACATTATGCCCTAATATCTATTTTGTGTACTAAGTAATATACAACACCCTTGACTTTCCAGAATCCAGCATTTGCACTTACCTTACGTTCACTTCCTAAAATTTTTTTTCTAGGAAAGGTTATATTTAATGATGTTAAACTGCATCGAAAATATTTGTGACATCTGTCAAATTCATTAAAAAAAATTCATTAGGGTCAATGTAACTGCAATAAATACAAAATTAATAGCAAGGGGTTTCTTTTAAGGTTACATTAAAATAACATTTGGGATCTGTCTGAATCTGACAAAATCCAGGGGACTGGCTACAGCCAGAATCTGTCCTTAATTTCTTTGTGCCTAGATGAGAAAGGTGCTAAACAACCCATATTTTTCACTCGCAGTGCTCCATGTGCTGGAGTAGAGAAAGTGGTTTCAGCATTAAACTCGGAATTCTCGGTCAGGCAGTTCACTTGGCTTACAGCTCTCCTTGGGCAAGCTACTATTTTGATCTGGTTTTGTAAATTCTGGAAAACTACATTTAATTCTTCCCACAGCTGTTGTGGGGCAGAGTTGTCATCCATTAATGGTGTAAAATGCTCTGAGCCTTCTGCATGGAAGGTGATAAACCACAGCAAGCAGCTCTTGTTCTCTGTACTGCCAACAGAGCCTACTGAAACGAAGCTCTAAATTTAAACCCCCCTTTCCTGAGTTTACTCCTTCTCTCCCTTTCTGCATTCCCTATTTCCCCCTCATGACACTATGTCTTAGGAATACACCTTCTCTTGGTTCAAAGAAAAGGCCACCACAAAATTTGGACTCCTGTGGCACAACAATTAGAGCCACTGGAGAACAACATTTTCCCTTCAATGGATTTCTGTATATTCTGTTCAAAATACAAAAAGCCAGAGACAAATTAAAGCACATGAAATCTGGGATAGTTTTGAAATTTGCCAAGACAATTACTCAGTGTGAAAAAGCACAGCTTTAATTCGGAATATATGTGCCAAGTACTGCTCACAGCTCAGAATTTTGAAAACATACCAGTGACTTCAAGGACATATGACTGAACTCTGTAGCTTTTAGTTAAATTGAAAACAGACAGAGAGGTAAAAATCTTTTTTCCAAATTTATATCTGAATCTTTGCCGTTATACAGGACAAGCCATTCTCACAGGGCTTTAAAGTACTTTATAAAATCGTATTTTTGTTACTTAGATCCAAGTGACAAGAAAGATGAATCATATCTCCGAATTTATTCAGCACTGCTAATTAAACTCAGTCCTTGAGGCCTGGGAAGCACTAAACCACTGGAGTGTAACAGTGAAAATTAGTGATTTGAATAGAAGAATCATGAACTTTGGAAAAGAAAACATTACCCATCGGTGGAGCTCACAAAATAGCCCTTTACAGGAACTAAATAAGATTAATGAAGGTGAAATCAAGAAAAACAACAGCTTTTAAAAGTCCTCATGTCTTATTTTCTAAAGAGCACAACATAAAATAGACTCAGTGCCAGTAAAAACCTTTAACATGCACATATACATTTAAAACAGAAAATAGGGAAGACCAGAAAAAATACAAAAATTTCTTCACCAAAAATTATTAAAAAAAAAGTAAAGTGAAATTAACCTTCAAGTATTTCAAAGTATTCTGCCCCTTCAAATTTTGTCACACTTAAAATTGTTGAACTAGATGTCTCAGTGCTACCAGAAATGTTTACACACAATGAAAGAACTAAGCATCCTTCTCAAGTTCCTGCTGAAGAGCCCAGAGACCAGCACATCCAGAACACAGCCCTTGAGGGCTCTGCTCCTCCACTTTTCAACAACTGAAGCAACTGATACGACAATACAAACAGCACCACTTGTCAGGATAATAAGTGGCTATTGCACCTGGAAATCCATGCTACAGATAGCAAAGAGGAAGCCTTCAAACTCAGAAGTTGCTGGTGAAATGCTGGATTTCATGCAAGGATTATTTTCCTGGTAGGAATATCACAGGGGCCACAAGACGCTGCCTCTCTAAAAGGCAAGAGCTGACAACCAGCTGGTCAGGTGTCTCACCTGCACACAATGCCAGGACTCCTGGTAATGGCAGCTAAGCTTGGACCTCGGTGGGACCAAGGAACTGCAAAACAGCTGCCCCTTGGGTTGCCTGTCTCCCCACCTGCTGTGTGCCATTCAAAGCCCTGCACTTACCTCTGGCACTCGTGGCCTGACTTTCCAAGGCACTGACTTTCTAGGGCAACATCGGAATTAAAAAATCTCCACCCCCTTCTCTAAGTTGGCCACGGGAGATTGTGATTACTTAGTGCAACGCCATGCTGTGGCCCCTGGTGTCATTCCCAAACCATGCTGGAACATTCAAGCAAATGTAAACCCCACAGCTGTCAGAAGGCAGCTATAAGGAAATCTGAATCATCACTGGTGAGTATGGAGCTGAACCACTATAATAGTAAAGTGGGATTAGAGATGCCCTCTGCCTCACTCAAGAATGAATACATACAGAAATGACTGTAGCATATACACATCTAATATAAATCACATTCCAGGACTTTATAACTTGCCTGAAAACATCTGCTTCAATGAAGATGGGATATAAAATCCCAGTCTACTATTATGTTCCTTAAAAAAAGGGCAAAAGAACTCTGTGATTTTTTAGAGTAATAAACAGACATCCTAGGCGACTGCATCCAGTTGGGTGGATTGTTCTGTTTTTTATAATGCTATATTTGAGCTACAGTGGTCTGAAATAGTCCACCTAGCAAGCACTTGCAGCTTGCCTAGCAGTTCCAAGAACAGAGACACAACAGCAAACATTGAGCTTATAACCTGCCCTCAAGAGCAAAATGTAATTTTGCCAACAGCAGGACCAATCTGCTGTTGGCCAAGGGTTGTAGCTGGTTATAGGTGTCGCTCTCTTGGACAAACCTATCTAATTTGTGACTAAGTTATGCTCTGGTAAATTCTGTGATGCTTCTCACAGGAGTTTCTCAGACCTGGAGTCCTCAGTAACAGCAGAGCCTCTCTGCAATTGCCATTGTTGGACTCCAGCTGTTCTGCATGTACAGCCATTTAGTCTCTTCACTATAGTGTATATGAATCTATGTACACAGAAGCTTGGAGACAAGAAGTTGGAGACAACTCATCTCTAACAACAAAAGAAAAGCCTCTTTTTTTTAAAAAAAATGTTACCCAGCTTACCAACACGGGTTGGTTTTTAGACATGAAACCACACTGATATATGAAACCACAATACAAAACCCATGACCTTCGTGACAAGAATATTGTAGTCATAAAAGTGCATCTGCTCTTGAAATCCTGCACTGCTTGGTGATCTGCTCCAGTGAGGTTCTGCAGAGATCCATTACTTCGAGAGGCTCCAGCCTGGACCGAGCAGCAAAAGAGAAATGTGATCTCTGTCAGCCTTCACACGACACTTACAAAACTAACACACGCTGCAGCATAACTGACTGCTGCTGTGCAAACCCAAGAGACGACTGAACACCCACAGCCATACGAGTGCTCTTTAAACAAGCAGCTCTCTTGGTGATTTGGAAAAGTGGGAGACCAAATGCAAAACTCCACCATTACACACTAGGCAACTGACACAAAAAGCAGCCCAATGCTAGCAGGATTTAAACCAATAAAAATTACTCTTGAATCAGAGTAACATCAAGTTCACAAATAGTGTGAGAGATGATTTTAGGAACGCATGGAAACTGTGTCAGTGTTGTGTTACCCAGCACTAATAACTAACCTACACATTTTTTATGGTGTGTATCACTCTTCACTAAATGTTAATGAATCTGCCCCTCTGCTGAGCTGATACACTCAGTGGTACGAGAAATATTACAATAATTGTAATACAGCATGACAAGCATTCTTAGGTAGATGACTAATACAAGTCAAATGAGTTGACCATTTCTCTTAATCAATTATGTTTCTCTGACTACATCACATGTAGACATCCACACTAAACAGACAAGACAATCTTATCCCCAGGATATGAACATGAAACATTTCTTTTTCTAGAATCCAAGTTCATATTTCTATTCATAGAGAGTCATTGTGTAGCCTTATTAAAGCTTGGCTACAAGGATGTTAAAAGTCTTTAACCACAGTAATTTTAGGATGTGCTTTTTAGAAAAGTAGAGCCAGTTTTTTATTTTGAGGTTGCTGGGAGCTTTGTCATTTGGAACGCTTCACAGGTAATTCAAGAAATTAAATACTGTAAAACCCAGCAGAGCTGTAAAACATTACAGGTTTGTAAGTTCTGATCAGTTCCTGCTCTTGCAAACCTGAGGCAGGAAGGGGTACTGAGAAGGGATTACAGAGAAGTTAATTAAAGAATTAACAGCATAAAGTACTGTCTGATTAGAGGCATCACATTCAAATAGTTATCTAAAACCCTTGCTTTTTCAGGAAGTTTAGACCTTGCTGTGACAACATGGCAGTAGGCAGAAGCCCGCACATGTAAAGGGGATAACTTTTTGACAGCATCAAGTTCATGTGGTTTTCTGCAGATGTTTTTCAGAGAACAGGATATAGTAAACTTAACAAGAAAAGAATAACATGAAGAGTAGTACCTATGCCTAAGTTATGGAAGCAATATACAGTTCTTAAAAAATTAAGATTTATCGTAAAAACTTATTCTACAAGAAATAAAAGAAAAAATGTATTCATACATTATTTGAAATACATAGCTCATATAGAATTAGATATAGTTTTAGAAAAAAAGTGAAATTACAAAAACTACCAGTGCATTTAAATGGTTAAGAAGTTTCTGAATTGTTCTCTTCTCTAAGAAGAAATGTTCTCAGGTTGCAGCTACCCTGAAAAAATAGCTTTCCAGCACTTGAGTACTTTTAAAGAAAGTATTTCTAACCCAGCAGCACATTAGTATGTCCTCGAGGACAGAGCAAGACAAAAGCATATCACGTATCACTGTGCGCTTAGAACAGCAAGGGAGAATAAGGTTGGTTGTGTAACTCCTGGGGAGAGGGATTCCTCAGAAGCAGAAAGCTGCACTGTTTAGAGGTACCTCTGCTCTCCCGTGAGAGGTTTATACAACAGCAGCACGCTCTACTTCTGGTACCTTAGAGAGGGATATGTCCTTCAAAACATTTTCTTCAAGGAAATTAACGGGACCTTTTCTCACAAAGATGGTCAGAGCCACAGACAAATTATTAGAAATCTGAAAAGATTTCTTGATGAGGAGACAGTCACAAAGAAGATCATACAGCTTATTGTAAGAGGATATTCAGTGAATGCATATTAAACAATGACAGGTACAGAGAAAACAGCCACTCTGAATATAGTCTGACATAATGAAACTAAGGTGTAACAGCACACAATAAATGAGGGGAACCCCTGGCTTTACTAGGGTTGGCAGAGGAATTTAAAACATTGTAAAAACAAGCTTCCCACTTGTTTCAAAATAGATATTTCTCAATACTTCTCACAGGACATCTTTCACTCTTTAATAAAATTATAATTGAAAACACTATAAAAATGGTGTGATTCCATGGATCAGCTACAGAGCTCCTACCATTATAATTTGGTAATTAATGACAGATTATAAAAACATTCAATGTTTTATTAGAGCAGGAATTACATTTCATGGCACACTGAACAGTGGCTGAGAAGGGACAAGGAAGAATCTTTCCACTCCTTTCCCCTGCCTTCCCTGGACAACTTGTTCTAACAGCTTGTTCTGGGGTTCCATCCATCCCCCAGCAGCCATGATCAGATGCAGCATACCAAACTACATGACACATTCTGACACACTCCTATGTGGCCATGCTAATGCACTTGCAAAACTGCATGCATTTACAGAACACGTTAGTGAAGTTTTCTTTAGAGACTTCCTCTTCAAATTTAAGATCACACACACTGTTTACAGTGTAGATGCTCACCAGAATGGAATTTAACTATCTTAGCCATTTGAAAAATATTGCCATATCTTGCACATTTAACAAGGTTTCCACAGATTTTATATGGGTCAAAGGGAGGGAAAATGCTCCTAAGATACTTTTAAGATAACACTTCGATTCCACTTAGAATGGAAACTGCCTTTTTGACACCTAAAGCTGCTGAGTTCTTGATCTGTTTTTCTTCAGGTAGAGAATCCATTAAGTGATGAACAACTTCTCACACAGGGTTATGTGCTCATTACACTTTATGCACATGGCCTCAGATTATTCCAGCTACTTTGAATGTTTTGATGTGTGCATCAGCCATGGGCCCTTGACTGCAAGAACCACAGAGTGCAATATTGAGAGATAAAGGCAAAGCACACCCAACTGCTCTGGCTCAGCTTATGGATTTGGGGCATTATTCTGGCACCTGAAGGAGTTGCCACAGAATTCTGTGAATTTTTTTCAGGATGCCCTGAAGAGCACAAAAGCCCTCAAATTTCACGTAAGTACCATTCTTCTGAGATTCATTAAAACCCCCTAAAATCCAGAACTTCCTATCCTGTCTGCTCTAACAGCGACGCTTTATTTAAGGCCATCACCAGATGAATAGAAAGGTTTGTTTACCTCTCAGTCTACTTAGACATGATAGATTTTGTTTTGGGAAGATGTTTAGTTTGTGATGTAAAGTGCTCATTGAGAGATGTTTATGTTTTCTCTGTATGTAAGGTTTTCCAGAGTCTTTGGTGGTGTCATAAGATGTATTTCTTAGCATGCTCATACAAGAGTGGGCTGTTTAAATTACGACACAAGACCCTGTAACTACAATAAAAGCTGCCCGAAGTGCAGCAAGGCTTGTGTTCTGATAATGCCAACTACATGTTAAACACTTTGTGTGTGACTTGGCAAAAGGCTCTTCCCCAAAAGTACAACTAAACTCCATTCTTTTCATGCTTCCTTTTTTTTTTTTTTTTTCCTAAAAGGGAAAAGAGAAGGTTGATAGGAATAGACACATTTTTAGATAGTATATATTCTTTGACTAAAAGTCTTAACTTCTCAGTTTAAAAGGAAGCATGGAACATTATTTAACTTTATATTTTCACATTGAATCAAAGATAGTTAAAAAGGTAATTTCTAAATAAACTGAAAAAAGTGAATTTCCTAAAAAATAGTGCAAGAATGAGATTTTTTTCAAAATTAACTCCATAGAAAAAGGAGCAAAAATGGTCCTCTTAAAAACTCAAGCATCGAGTTCTTTCTCAGAAGTTCAGGTTAACTTCCCCATACATTCTTCTTAGGAGACTGACACTTAATAAATTATATTCATTTGTTTGTGTCCATTTACACTGGAGACCTAGCAAGGCCAAGCTCATTGGTGCAGGCACAAAGGGAGACATCATTTACCAAAACAGAAATCTCTTTTCCTTATTACAGTGCAGCATGCTGGTTGTTTTATCGGTCATCATTACTAGATGGGAAATAAAATAATTTCTTACATTATTCCTACCCCAAACAACTGTATTTTAGTTCTACAATATCCAAAGCATGAACATACAATATTGGCTTTAAGTATCTAAATTGTTCAGTTGGCTGAAGAGTTTGGTGATTCCTGGAAGAAGCGTGTCAGTGGTGAGGAAAGACCAGAAGGATAACAAAAAATCTAGAGTGAAGATGATGTTTTGTAGAGCGTGTGACAGAAATCACACAGAAATCATTCCACAGAAATGTTAAAAGACTCTGAGATATAACTTAGTCATTTAGATGCAGATTTAGTTTAAACGTCAGCTTGAATATGATAGATGTGATTTTATATACATATATATAACCCAGAAAATCTGTAGATAATGTACAGAAATGATAACTATCACTGGATAAAAACCACTATAGATTAATGAAAAAAATCTGAACAAATCCTGAGCTGCCCAAGAAGGGTACACAGTTCTGACAGATCCCTTAGTACAGATGGTGGGAGTAAAGCATATCCACATGATAATCACATCCTTACCAAAATTGAAAACGTATGTGAAAGTCATGGTGGTCTTGCAAAAATATAAACTCATAAACGATTTCTTGATTTGGTGTCATCATTCATTTCTTTCATTTGAGGAATCAGTTTTAGTAGGCCATACAAAGATTGATGGCTTTTTCATAAAAGGATATTTTATGAAATAGTGAAATGTAGCATATTTCTACCTGATAAATGCAGAGACCTGTAAACTTTGAACCCACACTGGCCTTTGTTGCTCATGACCCTGTTTAAGTGATTTATTTTCTTTTAACAACTGCAGTCTGCAGGAGGTAGAATATACTGTGTAGATCTTTAATTCTGTTGAAAATTGAACAGTTTAAACAGAATGGCTGACATTAGAAGACCTATTACTGAAAAGTCATATTATCTTCATTTCAGTATCCCTTTTAGGAGCAATATTTATGCTTGGAGAAAATATGTAATCTATAAAAACAGCTTGGTAGGCTGCTGCAGAGCAATGGAGGAGTTGGCATCCTTGGCCCCCCATCAGGGTGCCTAGTGGACTGCATCAGAACAGACTCTGGAAACCTGGCGTGTGTAAGGGTATAAAATCACAACACTCGCCTGTTGTCTAGGAGAACATCTTGAGGGAACTGAATGCTCCCCACCCTTGTGAAACATTTCTATTTCAGAGATGTAGCAAATTCCAAGGAAATAATACTGTGCTAGAATTTTTCTGACAGGCTCTCAATACAATAGCAGCTTTATCTTTGACTTAAGTGAATTCAGGGGTTTTTTCCTCTCCCTTCACTGCTTTTTATTTTTATTTCATTAATGTGTAACAATGTCAAACAACATCATGAGCATGCTTCCTACTCCTTGGTATGAATGTCACCATGGAAGCTAAGCAGATCAGTCCTCTTTCACGTGTAGAGAGAAACCATCTCAAAGCCAAAACATTTTCCACACAGAAAATCCAAGTTTGTCCCACAACACTGGGGACTGCTGTCAGATAGTTTCCCCAGTAGCACACCACACTACTGCTCTAATGATCTTCATTAGACTGGCCTACAAAATCTAATCAGGCTTTAATATGTATGTCTGCATTATCACACAGAGTCCAAGGCTCCATCTTATAAAATTAAATGGATATGATCAGAGAAATGAATAATGCTTTTTAAATTCTGTTTTGAAGTTGCTCATTCATGAAATGAGCTTCTTAGGTTAAGCAAATTCTGTTTATGAAACATCTCATGAATATATGGTGTGGTAATAAAAATAATAAATGTTTAAAGCCCCCCTACTTTTCTTTACTCTTCATTATTAGAAATAAATCTTATGAAGCAGATAAAAGTATTACAATTAATCCCTCCCGAATGGAGACACTATGTACTATTCTTTTCAATACAAGAGAAACTGGCTTTGACTAGAGTGGCAACAACTGGTAAACTGATTTTATAGTTTTGATTTATTGAATATTAGGAAATAGACTTTTTTAATAACAACTCCATTTAAGTATTCATTAAAATGGAATTAGTGCAAGCAGGGCCAGATTCTGATATCCATATTCTTGTCAGACAGCATTTTATTACAGAAAAGTCTCGCTGACATCACTGGGATTACTTGTAAAAGACCATTCAGCACGAGTGAGAGCGCAGAGCTAGGTTCTAACAGGGCACAGAGGACTGCAGAGGCTTGAGATACCTCCCCACCCCGAAAGTGCCCCACACACCCTGGAGCAGGAGGCACCTCATCTGCACTGGTGTGCATCAGCTCCTGCATCTCATCAACACAAATACGTGACTCGCCTTGTCCCTGCCCCAGGTATATGGGATGCGAAATATTTATCTCCATCCTCACAAAAAGAAATAATTCCCAAAGGTTGATTATTTTGCTTTAGACCTTAAGCTAAAGATATTTATCTTCATCGTTCTCTAAGTGTGAGTGAGTTTGGCCTGAAGAATGCACAGCACATGCTGCCATAAAAAAGCACTATGGAGATGGATTTTGATTTATAAGAAAAATTACCCAGAAGGAAAAAAAAAATAGGGGGCTATAGTAATGGATCCTATTAAAGGATCAAGGCTGCATACTCTATTTCACTAAATTACAGAGCAGGAGAGAGGACCATCTCGCATTCTTGATCTAAATATATATGTAAACAAGTTTCAGTACACACTTGTGATAGCACTGGATAAAGAGAACTGGCTTAACTATATATACTATCAATAGTTAGAAAAAGCATATCGATTTTTCCATACATAATCCCAAATGTCTCTCAATCTCTGAGTTCTAGCACCTGCACTATCTTTCTTTATTCAGGAATCTCTATAATAAGCAGGTGAGGAGGCTGAGAAATTTGACCTTTACATATAAAGCAATGATGTATGAGCAAGTGGTGAATATCCCAATTTATCTTTCATTCAAAATTATTTGGCAACTGATTTAGGGAAAGAATCTTTAGTATATATGTTGTACTTCTGTATTTTCATTACATACACAGGTCATATGTGGAATATACTCTTTCCTTGATTGGGTGAACATAGAATCCAGTCCTGAGAGCAAATACTTCACAGTCTGCTCAGCATACACACACTTCTTCCTCTAAGAGGCTGCTGCTTCTGCAGAATTCCTTAGCAGAAAACTCATCTGCCAATTGAAAAACAAATATGACCAAAGCCAATTTGTTTAATACTTCTTTAAAACCTCCCAAAACTGGTCAACTTTTGTTTGTAAGTATAAGTAGTAAACGGACTACTTATTATTGTTTAACCTTGGTTTAAACACTAGCCAACATTAAAGGTTTCTATTGTGTAGTTCTCGAAGGTCAGACTTGAAAGCTTAAACTTCAGGTTCTACTGAGATAAAGGCACTGTGCTTTGCAAAGTTATGCTATTATCCCTGCTTATAATCTTCACTGACTTCAGAAATAATTGCTTTCCTTAAACAAAAAGGAAGTCTGATTCTAATTTGCTATCTAGATCTACATTCTTATATTCTTTTTATAGATTTTTGAACAAGTTATCACTGGAATCTTCCTTCACTCAAACATAAGTG
Source organism: Brachypteracias leptosomus (assembly GCA_013401335.1). Classification (NCBI taxonomy): domain Eukaryota; kingdom Metazoa; phylum Chordata; class Aves; order Coraciiformes; family Brachypteraciidae; genus Brachypteracias; species Brachypteracias leptosomus. Next base: position 107,484 of record VYZX01010867.1, read on the forward strand.
AAAGTTTTATCTTACTTCAGACATCACAAAAATAATTTATGACTAAGGAAACAAAACCTTTTGTCTCACAATATATTTCTTTGCGACAGCTGTGGTATTTCACTGAAAGCACAAAAGCTGTGATGGTCTGGACTGCAATCAACCATTTTTAATAGGAAATTTTTACAGACTTTTAATAAGATCTAACATAATTTATGGGGAGAGGTTTTGAAGTGAAGAGGCATTGTTTGGCAAAGTGTTCTTCCTCTAATCTCAGGAAATTTAAATAATCGAGTGTTCATTTCCTCTAAACTTAGGATTTCTCCTAAAAAAATGGTTAAGAAAAACACCTGCTACACTAGCAGCAAAATAAGTCTATCTAGAGTCCAAACAAAATATATTTCTAAAAGCTTTTTAAAGGTAAAATGCTCAATATTATTATCAACAATGCAATATTGAATTTTGCTTCTTAGAATATTTAAGAAATATTTTGCATGAAGATAGCATGCTAGTCAGGGTAACTGCAGGTATTTTTTTAAAACCAATACAGTTGGGGGAATTGGAATAAGCAGGCAAGTGTGGAGAATTTACAGTTTATAAGAAAACCAGATAAGCACCGAAAAGTTACTATACTTACTGAAGTTATCCAGAGTTCTGGAGCTCTTCTGACTACAGAACTTGGCTGGAAAAATAAGGACAACAGGCTTCCCCGGGAGATCTCTGATATGTTCTGCAAGAAGAGGCTCAAAGGGTATTTTAGCACTTTCCCTTGAGTCCCACCCAGAACTAAGGAAAAAACAGAAACATAAGTAGGAAGCACAATTCTATACATTGATAAAGTTAATCAAAGCTCCTGAATATGAAACAGATTTAGTTTGGCTGATTGGCATTTTGGATGAAGTTCTGAATTATTTTTTACCCTGAGTAACCTACTGCCCTTAATTCTGACTTAAAGTAATAGCTGACCTAACTGTGCTCCCCCGACCTAGGCTGGTTAGAATGTCTCTCCCAAAGGAGAAAGAAAAGACAGGGAAAAAAGCTTTAAAGGAAGGACTTGCAAACAGCTCAGATACAGTCACACTACCCGGAATTCGTCCAGGTCACTGTGTGCCAAAGACCTCAAGAGGGCACTCAGCACAAAACATCTGCACTGCAGGAAAGGAACGGCTCTACAATTGCCATTGGCCAGTTTCCACACAAGACACTTACTCTCATCCAGTTTTACAGAGAGCCAACTCAGCTTTCATCTCATCACGACTGATAGCAAAATGCAAAAGAAAAGAAGAAAAAGAAATTCTGAAGAGGGAAAATTATGCCATCATAAAGTCTGGACTTCTTTTCTGTATTGAAGGGCTGTTTCAAGTCTTTTAACAAAAGAGGATCGGTTTCTAGAGTCAGCCCTAAACCCTTTATTTTCAAAAGCTGGCTGTTGATTTCAAAGAGCTATTGCCTCCATAAAGACTGCTTTTTAAGAGGTGTCACCTGAAGAATTTCTTCTTTGCAGTCACTATGTTGTCACTTCAATCACTACAGCATGCTGGACAGAATATCACTTCTTTGACTCCATCCC
>VYZX01010867.1:109070-132556 GCA_013401335.1 Brachypteracias leptosomus
CCCCCCTCTGGTTTGCCTACAGAAACAAAATAAAACAGTTTACAGTGGATGCCAGCCAAATTCATCTTTTCCCTTCAGCAGCCAAAATGCACTTGGCTGTTTCTTGCTCCACGTGTGCACATGTACACACACCGGGACACAGGGACACAAACCATCTAGAGTCCGACCTCCTTTGGGTTACTGCTCCGGCCTGTCCCCAGGCGCTGCCCCAGCCCGCCCTGCAGACCCACCTGCTCCAGGGCACCGGCTGAGCCTCCCCAGCCCTGGGGCACCAGTCCTGGCAGCCTCCTGGGGACCTCTGGCTTCCCCAGGAGAGCTTTAACCCCATCCACACCCTGTCTTTGAACAGGCTTCGCAAACTGCAGACAGAACTATAAACAATTGCCTTGTTTGCACAGAAATGTCATTATTCCAATCAAACTGAAACCCATTCTCCCACTGCAGCCTCTTTACACTGGTAGTTTCACAAAGCACATACTGCCCCCTTTATATTCAAAGTGGACTTCCTGATGCACAAGTTCAAATCCCAGCTATCATCTATCATCTTAACTCTTCTGGGACAAATAAAGTATCCTGCAGCACACCATATGTGGATATTTCAGCAGAGCTCTTTAAAGTCATGTCCTGTCTACCCAGCCTGATCAATGGTTATTTTATTTCAGTATATTTAGAATAATACATGACAAACCTTCATCTGAGTGCACTATGTAGACAAAAAAATGGACCCCGAGGTTGGAAGCCACTTCCCTAGGTGACATGGGCCATTGCTATGCCCTGGGGTATCTGAGACATCTGCAGAGGAATCTCAGACACAGTGTGGGATCTGTAGGAGACTCATGGCAGCTTGTGGCCATGCACGGTGTCCCAGAAGGCAAATTGGCACTGGGCACATACTTCAGCACCTGAAATGTCTCCTGAAGATCTGTGCAAACCAATGTATGAGGTACTCCTATTCCCCCAGTGTGCTGGATGCCAAGTTACCTTCATTCTCACAGGACTGCATTACACAGTACTAGATGAAAGTCATCTGCACTTTAAAAACACATAAACACTCTAAAAATCAGATCCCATTGCAGATTAGGCACACAAAGGTGAGACCTACTTCTATACCTATCTAAAACCTCCAGAATACTGACCTATGAAATACAAAATACTTGTAAGACTATCAATCAGACAGTATTAAAATATTCTGTTTTAAAATCCTTTTAGTAAAGATAATTCACCAGTTAAAGTAGGGATATTTTTTCAAAAATACTGCCCTAACTAGAAGAAATTAATTAGCCAAGATTTGGATGGTAGAAAAATGAAGAGTTGAACCAGTATTCAAAAGTAATACATCATGAAGATGATCAAAACTAGTTTGAGTCATGAACTTTATTTCAAGGCAGTGTGGGCCTTTATCATGTTCATTGTGCTTGGTGCTGGGGAAACTCCGAAGCAGAAGCTACCCTTGCTCTGGTTCTTTGACTCAATAACTAAGTCTAGTCATTATTTGATCAGGTTTGTAGGTGAAAAAATAAAAAAGAAAGAAAAAGAGAGGAAAAAAAGGAGGTTTGTGTACAGTAGTCTTAGTAACTTACAAAATTTAGGTAAGTTTTTTAAAGACGCTTTTATCTCTGCAAACTGTGGTGGGTATAATAATAATAAGGTAATATGACTAAAAATTAATTCAAACTTTATTGATAAAAGGTTCAAACTGCTAGTGCTTTTAGTATCTTCTATGTATTTTATATAAAACCAATATTAGAAACATTTCCCAAAATGTTTGGTGATCTGAAACAAAACCAGGTTAGGGACAGAATCATGTTGTGAGTGTTAGTTGTGATATAAATGTACAAAACTCAGAGCACAGAGCCCAGAGATACAAAGGCTGTCCTGCAAGCTCACAATATTCCCCCAAAGCTCACACTGTGACCTTGATTCCTGCAAATTGCCCAGTAATTCCACAGCAGAATTAAGTTTTTTCAGCTTATGCAGAGGGGGTGGAACTCCCATTCCCCAGCGAGTTAAACTGAATTCACCAAGATTTGTTTTACTGAGGAACGAAAAATTTTCATAGGGAATTTCCAGGACAACAAAAATAGCATCTGCTATTTTTTCAGCACAGCAGCTGTCTGGAGGGGCATCCTGCTGTCTCTACATCCCTTGAGTTTTTCCAAGTTACCTTCCAATTTACCGGCAAACCTCCTTGAAAACTCCAAGGCTGACATTAATATTGAAGGAATCTCTGAAGTTTGTATAAACGATTTCTAAATACAAATCACTGACAACACCAAATATCACTGCTAAGCCCCCTTTTTATTTGTGCTGTTATATTTATTGCTAAAATCTCCTTTGTAAAATTGGGGCTTTTCACTGACAGCAGAGCAATGGCTTTTTGCCGAACAGTGTCAACACCAGGAAGGCACTCAGTGGTATGATCAGTAAATCAATGTAACGTTTTTCATATGGCAGATTATTTATTTAAACTCTTGAAGCATAAAAGACTACCTCCAGTCCTGGTGAACTATAGCTCATGTAGTTATTTTACATCAGGGACAAGACTTTACAAAACACTGCACTATCAAGATGATTCACACGTTCCAATGTAAACAATAGGAAACACGGCGCTGTAGTACCAGCCTCAACTTTCTCATTCACAGAATGATCACCTCAGCTCTCTTTCCCTGGCACTTCCAAACTCCATTGCTGGTTGTCAGACTGTATTTCTCCAAAGAAATACTTATCTTGAATTACTCAACGACTTTTTGAGTAGTAAAAAGCTCTTAATTACTTTCTAGACAATATTGTTAGGTAGCAGTAACAGGCCATCCACGAAGGCTTCTCTCAAAACCCTTCAGCTCTTAAGCCCTTAGAAAATATTTAACCTAAACAGTTGTGAACCTGTCTAAGTGTTTTCTAGTTTTCTGTATCCAGTGAACACTTAGCATAAACCACAGGGAAATAAAAGTCTGCTTGTGGTTTTCTTTTCTCATCTACTTTTTCCTGGCTTTCATTTTAGCCTTTGAAACATCAGGAAAGTCAAGCTATGTTCCTGTTGGTCTGACAGAGCTGTTGAATGGGAAATTTCTTACTCTTTAGCTGAAAAAATGCACAATACGTTGGTAACACCAAGTCATAGTTTCACAGAATCATAGAAGGGTTCGGGTCAGAAGGGATCTTAAAGATCATCTAGTCCAACCCCCTGCCACAGGCAGGGGCACCTCCCACTAGACCAGGTTGTGCAAAGTCCTGCCCTACCTGGCCTCGAACACTTCTAGGGACGGGGCACCCACAACTTCTTTGGGCAACCACCACCCACACTGTGAAGAATTTCTTCCTTATACCTCACCTAAATCTGCTTTCAGTTTAAAGCCATTACTGCTCATCCTACCACTCCCGTCCCAGATGAAAAGACCCTCCCTATAGGCCCCCTTTTAAGTCCCAAAAGGCCATAGTCAGGTCTCCCTGGAGCCTTCTCCAGGCTGAACCACCCCAACTCTCTCAGCCTGGCCACACAGCAGAGGGGTTCCTGCCCACTGATCATCTCGAGGGATTCGTTACTTTTAACTGGGGTATGAGCTAAGATGCTCAAACTAAGCAAGAGGTTACTAGCACCTGGTTAGGAACTTTTGTCCTTTCTTTGACCACATCTCAGCATACCTAAATTAAGTCTACTACTTAAACTCTTCCAGGAAAAACGACTAGGTAAGAACATACATTTTTAAGGCTGGTGGTGTGTGTGTAGGAAACACTCCTTTTAGGCAGAAAACAGTCTTCCCACACGGGCACAGTCCTGGCGTTACCAGCAGGAGGCAACGCCCGCCCGGAGATGTGCGGGAACCGCTGCCCGCCCCTCACAGGGCAGCGCGGGAGGCCCGGCAGAGCCTGAGGCGGGATCCGGGCCCGGGCTGCCGCTCAGCGGCCCGGCCACGGCACGAGCCCCTGCCCACTCCACTGGCGAGGCCCGAGGGAAGCGCCCGGAGACTGGGGCTGCGGCGGCTGCCGGGCACTGACTCTCTGGCTGGCAGAGCCACCCCTCACAACTCCCGCCTCCGACTCCGGCGTGCACCGCCCTCAGCGGCGGGGAAGCGGAAGCGGGCGGTGCGCGGCACCGGAAGCAGCTCTGCCTTTCCGGTACGGGAGGCGTGCTCGGCCCGGCCGCAGGAGCCAGCGCCGCCATGAGCGTCCCGGCTTTTATCGACATCACGGAGGAGGATCAGGTCAGCGGCCGGGGCTCGGTAGGGGGGCGGGTCGTGCCGATGCCGGCGGCAGAGCGAGGGGGCCGGGTTGCGGCGGCCTGCGCGGGGGGCAGCGGGTCGAGCGGGGCCGCGGGCCCGGGCCCGTCCCTGTCAGGCTTGTCCCGCGGCGGGGGCCGCGCCCCCCGTCCTGCCGAAGGCCGCCGTGCCCCCTGCGGACCTCACGTCGCTCTCCGTGAGCTCGCTTGGGCTGTAACGGGCGGAGTGAAGAGACTGACGCGAAAGAGAAGCCCGCGTTTGCACCTCCCGAAAGTTCTTCGCCTCCCCCGTGCGTGTTTTCCCCTCTCCTCAGCAGTGCGGAGCTCTAGGAGAGGAAAACTAATTGAGGTGTGGGCTGGAGCATCACTAGTGTGTGTTGATTTCGCAGGATTCTCGACACCACGGGCATGGGATTTTGTTTTGCCTTTAATTTTAGGGCTTGTTTTCAGTGTCTGTTAAAAAAGTGGTGTGTATATACACAGTTGGAAATCTACAAGAAACACCCTGTGGCTACAAAGAAGGGGACTCCCTTTGTACAAGGAGTCCCGGGGACAGAGGAGGGATGAAGGGTACAAGTCATTTCTGGAAAGATTCCTATTATACACAAAAGGAAAATTTTTTCATGACAAGAACACTCAGCCGTTGGAATAATCTCCCCAGGGAGGTGGTGGACTCCCCAGCATTGAACACTTTTAAGATTTAGCTGGACAGGGTGCTGGGCCAGCTTGTCTAGACTGTGCTTTTGCCAGGAAAAGTTGGACCAGATTATCCCTGAGATCCCTTCCAGTCTGCTGTTCTATGAACTACTAGCCTTAAGTCCAGCTTTCACTTGCCATAATGTCTAGTAAATCCCTATTGAGTAGTTGGGCTGAAACATCTTCAGTACAGTAAAGGGTCCCACAGCATTTGACTCTGTTGGATGGTGCCGTAATGATTTGACATTGAACCTGATGCAAATTACACCTGGTGTCACATTAGCATCCTGGTCAGAGTTCCCCTGTGCCAGCAGTTGTACGGCCTCATACAGATTGATTCTGTAGAGTTAGGGTTCTGCTGGTGAAACTGTGGGTTGTGAAGTTAATGCATAGGCCTGTTGCTGGGGGAAAGGCGTTCTCTTTTTGTAGTTTTAAATCCTAACAAGGTAAGGCAAGTCATAGCATTATGTTGGGAACTCTCTTTAACTTATGTGTTGTCTGGGTTTTTTTAAGGCTGCAGAACTTCGTGCTTACCTGAAATCCAAAGGAGCAGAGATCTCTGAAGAAAATGCTGAAGGTGGACTTCATGTGGACTTGGCACAGATCATTGAAGTCTGTGACGTGTGCCTGAAAGAGGATGACAAAGGTTTGCATCTTTAAGTCTTGTTGGTTTTGCTAAACGTGTAGCCATCAGTGCTTCCCAGTAGTAACAGTTGGCAGAATGTAGAGATGTGTGGCATGGTTCATGTGTTAACACACACATCCTTCTTTATAACACTGGAAGTGCTTGTTCCACCATTGCCGTATAAAATTTGCACCTACTCTACCCCTCCCTTCTCCAAACATCCAACACCCTGTGAAGAAGTCAGAAATCGAACTAGGCTGTGCTTGTTATGAGGGCATAGAGAGTCGTGTGTAAAATAGATTTTATCCCTGAAAAAAAAGCAAGATAAAAATAAAACTTACTGTCAATGTCTGTGATGCTGCAGATAGAAAAAACATTAAAGTAACAACAAAAATTAGGACTAGATGTCTGTAAGTAGAAGTTTTAAGGCCTAAATATTAATTGATTATCATTGTCTGACGACAGTAAGAATTTGAGTAGTCAGTAAGTCTGAATTAGGGCTGTAGATCCTTAGACACTCACTAGAATGTCTTAATGACACTGATAATGCTGCAGCAGCCTTCAGCGATCTTTCTGTGCCTGCTCTGCTCTGTACCAAAATACAAATTCCATTTGGAACTTTTACATGTAAAAAATGAATTGCTGGTGTCAATAATGTGGTGGTTGAAGGAACGCATGGTTCGTCTAAGCACTACTTCAGAGTATTTTTCATGCTGCCTTTTACTGTAGGCAAATGAGTGTGAAACGCTGGAGAAGCTTATTGCTCTGCTGTTTGATGTTCAGCTGTCATTGCAGGGAATAAGGAATACTTTCCATATGTCATGAATTTTGTTCTTATCCTTTGTGTAACTGATATTTGGGTGGATGGTGAAAAGAAACCACAAAACTTGTCTGGTCCTGTTCAGGAAGGACGGAACACCAGGCTTCAAACAGGAACTGGCAAGGCTTTTGAATGTACTTTGTTCTTGCAGGCATTTTCCCTGGTCTGCGTATCCCTTGTGCTCCTGGTGAAATGCTGTACTGTACTTGAGCACTAGGTGTTGGTGTTCTCACCATAGAACTGTGGGGCAGCTTTCTGGATGTGCAGGAGGAAGCTGCTGTTTTTTTAAGGCCTGAGGTTCCTGTGACTTCTCTTCAATGTGAACAGGGAATTCAGAGCAAGCATGGTATGAAATACCAAATTCTGGTAATTCTTGCTTCACATGGAGATGTGTTGGTGAAAGCCCATGTGAGCCAAATCATGGGTACTTTCTGATGAATGTCCAGATTGGTTATCTTGGCTTTTCTCTCTTTACAGTTCTTGCCAATGCAAAATAATCATTCATAGCAGAAGTAATTCTCCAGCACTAAATAGCTACTGGTGGTGACGGCCTGCAGTTTGAAACAGCTGCTTGTTTATTTTGTGCAGATGTTGAGAGCGTGATGAACAGTGTAGTCTCTTTGCTTCTTATCCTGGAACCTGACAAACAAGAAGCACTGATTGAAAACCTGTGTGAGAAGTTAGTAAAGTTTCGGGAAGGAGAGCGCCCGTCTCTCAGACTGCAGCTGTAAGTATTGTGCAGAGGGAAGTGAGACAACTACAAAGCAATCCCCTGTGTTATGTTGTATGTCTGTAAATCAAAGTGGGGGTGTCTGTCAAGGTATGTCTCTTTGTTGCAGAAAGCATTCTTTTTACAGTCTTTTTTCCTGTCATAAAATAGAAGTACCAATAGACTTTCTTTGCTTGAGTATCACAAAATTAACTGCGTAGTTTTCAGCTTCTTTGCTGAAAATGGTTTCAAAACTAGAAGCTGTTCAAACCCTCATGGACGTAAGGTGCCACCAGGTGCATTGTGTGTACTAGCACACGTCTTAATAGAAACATTTAGGTGCACTCCAGCAATGTTTTTCGCATCCTCTAACTTGGTTGTTTGTTGCTTGTGGTTTAGACTGAGCAATCTCTTCCATGGCATGGATAAGAACACTCCTGTGAGATACACAGTGTACTGCAGCCTCCTCAAAGTGGCCTCCTCGTGCGGTGCCATCCAGTACATTCCAACTGAACTAGATCAGGTAATTAACGTGGTGCTTCAAGTTAGGGCCTTTGTGTTAACCACATTGCATCTCACTAAATATTAGTCAGAGTTGATGCAGACCGTCTCCATTAAAAATTGCCAGAGCCTAGTAAAATAAAGGTAGAATGCAGAATTTCTTATCTTTAAAGGTCTTTCTACAAAATCTAAATCATGTTGCCATTTATCTTCCATTGATGATGCTGAACATAGTTAGATGTTCAGTTCTTGTTCCTTGCTCTCAAATCAGAGTGTATTAGAATCACTCATCCTTGTATCAGGAGTAATATGGAGAGCAGAGATTTTTGCCTTTTCACGGAAAAACTTCTGGGTTCTGCAAGGGGAGCCTGAGAGTCAGGATCCAAAGGAAAAATCTCGTGCAAGGTCTTTTCAATCCTTTTCTGCTTGACAGAAAATTAGGAATATTTTCAGTTTTATTTTAGTCTTTTCTCCAATGCTTCTGTTTCACTCGTATCCTACCTAGGTCCGAAAATGGATTTCTGACTGGAATCTTGGCACAGAGAAAAAGCATACTCTGCTGAGACTGCTGTACGATGTCCTAGTGGACTGCAAAAAAAGGTATGAAAGGCAAGTAATAAACAACTGTATTTTAAGTTTATATACTGTAACGGATCTGTACTGTAAGGGATCTGTAGGGAAAGTAGTTCTTTGAGCACTTTTAAAATTAATCTGTACTGATAATTCACACATACCTGTTTTTTTCCTCATATTTTTAAGCATTCTTACATTAAACTAGTGTTTCCAAGAATATTAAAGTTAGTTGTGAATTAGCTGCAAACCACAGACTCCCCAAATAAAACTATTCCTTTCTATAAAGACTCATCTTTGAGCATTGTAGCATTATGCCAAGTTTATTATTTAATTGCACTTTGGACGTTTTAGTGCATGGTAGTGCTATCTCTTACTTAATGATGTTGGGAGGCTTATCAATCACAGTTAACAGAATCAGTCTTTTTATATAAACATTACCTTTAGGACAGAGCTTTCTTCTAGTCATGGAAATTAATGTCCACAGAGTTCCTGCCTGGTCATTTTAAATTATTATCCTGGATCGTAAGAAGCGTCTTTGATCTAACAAACTTGGCAGACCAGTGTCTTCTGGCATGTAAAGTAACGTGTGTATCGTACCTGTAAATTAATGTAAGTCTTAACTGAGAGCTGTCATCAGTTTATCTTACAGATGTGCTAGGGTTTATTGACTGCATTGGCTGGGGCTCTAGAGATGGGCTGGTATCCAATAGTTTCAGGATGTATTTCCACAGCAGTTTCAGCCTATCTAAACTGTCCCTGCTGTAGTTTGGGATGTGTGGCTTCCCCCCTGCCCTTCCCTTTCACTCTGTTTTCTGAGTTAGTTTGCTAAGTTGTTTGTTTGGGTTTTTAAAATTTTCATAGTGAGGCAGCATCAGGACCTTTACACTGGTAGCAGAACTGTACTTGTGTGTTCTACAGTCGCATCACCTTGTGCTGCTGCAGAAGGAAGCAATTCTCTCCTGTATGCCCCAGTCCTGTCCTGTCCAGCCACCAGCATCTGTGTGTGTTAGTGCTGGTGTAGGCATCTGTGCAGCTGCATGGTGGATGGCACTGGGGAGGTGACAATGCCAGGGGTTAAAAAAGGCAAGTGTGCAGCTGCCATAGGAGCAGAAGTGTCTTCGTGTAGGAGAGTTAGCTTGTTTTGGCCTGGTGAAATGGTAGCCTGGAAATGCTGCGTCAGCAGAGCAGGATCATTTTTAACCAACCTCAATTTAGGGATGATTAATCCTCGTGGAGTAGTTACACTGTGAGCTACAACCTTACTGGGAATTCCTATTCCTGTTGCTAACATTAAAATGCTTTTGCATCGATAGTGTTGTCTGGCAGATTTCAGAGAGAATAATTTCAGAAATTATAATCGGAGATCCTACACGTGGCTTAGTGCTTGCTTTGTTTCAGCAATATGACACTGATACTCTGTAATACTGCTACTCTTTTAAACACTCTCATCCACCTGATTTATTGAGAGGCTTTAACTAGCTTAGTTCCTATACTTAATAGCTAACTATTTTTGGCTAGTCTTGTTATCAAATCTTCTCATTTTTGTTTCCAGTACTACCAATAACCTTCCAACCAAATGGCTTTTGCATACTAGTGATAAGTGATATTTTTAAGTTAGGCATTAAAATCTTCCACAAGCCCTGTAATATATTACTCCTGCTCTCGGTGTCCCTACCATCTGTTGCAGCAAGCTTTACACCAAATGGAGCAATTTTTCAGAGCACTTGCACTTCTCTCCAGAAAAGAAAACAAGAAGTGACCTTAACACCTTTGACCTGGTTCACTCTCCTGGATCAGTGGGCAGTATTTGCAATAGTATGGGAAACTCACAGCAGCATTCCAGCTTTGGCACTCAAGAATGTTGCTGTTCTATCTAGGGGAAGATAAGTGGAAACTGAAAAATAAGTAAAAAAAATCATACCTCAGTTACTGTGTTGATTTGTAATAAAAGGAAAAGAATATGTTGCTGAAAACAACCGAGTTTAGTTTTGGTTTTGTTCATTTTATGTTTTAACTTCATTCAGTGTATCAGGAGAGATGGTTTTCTGTAGCCAGTGGACTTTTCCCCAATGGAGAAGTTGGTAGTGAACAGACTGATAGCTTGTGAATGCAGATGTCATGTGTGGTGTTCCTTCTCCTGCAGTCATCAGGGAAAGCTTGTTCTATCAAATCTTTTCCAGTCACTTTCTGGTTGAAATTATAAAATCAAAATATAATCTTGATCTCTTCAAACAGGGATTTTTATCTTTCCCATGATCACTGGTGGTGGCTGGAGAACACAGAGCTGGTGTAGCTTGTTCCTGAGATCTGTATTTGGTAGCTGAACTTTGCAAGAGATTAGTTACTTTGCTGCTTATGGTTCTTGCCAGAAAGGTGCTGCAGTAGAGTTTTGTGCCTCAGCTGCTTTACTCTCCAGCATTTTCCTAGCTGTGTTGGTAGGCAATGGCAAGGTAACAGAGGCTGTTTTCTCTCCCAGTTCTAGGTGGAGTTTATCAGGCAGGCACGGCTTGCTGGGAGCCAGAGTTGAGCTCTGCTGTGAGGCCCTGATGCAGCTCACAGCTGGTCTGTGCCACTGGCCTGGCAGGCCTCCCAGTGGCATTAGTCCCGCCCACGTTCACATTCAAACAGGTCTGGCAAGTCTGGCCACTATACCTGTACCAGAAAGCTCAGCATGTCAGGCACCTGCAAAATAATTGTTTCATTTAATTTTAATTCCATTTAATATCACATAATGTAGAGGGACTTGATTCCAACATCTTACTAAGTCTCTGAATACTCTGTCTTTTTTTCCTTCCTTTTATCTACTGTCACTCTTCAGTTCTCACTGGCTTCCTGTCGGGTTACACGTCTAGACTGGCAAGTGGAGCCAGGAGTACTTGTGCCAGCTGTCTTGCTAGAAAAATGTTCACGTTTGCATCTAGGTGAGATACACATTTAGCAATGAGCTTTGGTAAAATAGTGATCTGAGGCACTGCTTTAAACATCCTAGTTTACTATAGTAATCTGAGAGTAGAATGAAATAATTAGAAGGCCTGCTCTGTTTGCTGAGGCTCTGTCAAGGTTTGTATGAAACTCAAACCAGGACAGACTCACACAAATTTAGAACAGAAAGTCTGGGAGTGTCTTGTAGAATTCTGATGTTTCCTAGAAATACAAGTGAAAGATTCCACTCCTTCCCCACTTTAAAAAAAAATGAAAAAAAAAATGTGGAGGGATTGCAAATACTATTTAAAGTTAGTTAAATGGATAGTTTTCAATTTTTGGAGGACAGGAAAAGTTCCAGAAATCTGTAACACAATTCTGAAGTGTGTAAGAACAGCTATTGAAAGCCTGTATTAAATAAGGAGTCATGAACTGTCAGATTGAATAGCACATGAGCTAAGCCTCTTTGTCTGTATATATATCAGTCCTGTATGAAACTTGTTGTCTTCACTGGAACATCTAGGTTGATAAGATTTCACCAGTACAAAAATCATAGTCTGTCATAGACTGATGTACATGCACATGGCTCTCTCATATATAAAGCTGTTTAATTTTATTTCACTGATAGAGAACTATCAGTTCTCTACACACCAGTATCAGTTGCCACAACAAAACATAAGCTGACCTCTTTAATGCTGGAGTTTTAAAACAAATGTTTCATTCATGTTTACATCCGAACGCTGTTCTGGAATAATGGGTGGGACCTATAGAAAATTCCCCAGCCTTGGGCAAAAACTGTCTTCACTCAACGTACATCCAGCTTATATAGGATGTTGCTTGTTTCCTGTGATGTCTTAATGTCTGTACCACACATCTATGAGATCTAGTAAATTCTCTAGGAGCACAAAACTTGACCCTACAGAGAAGTTATCAAATAGTAGTATTGTGAGATTTAAAGGAAAGAATTCCATGAGAAATAGGGAATAAATTTTGTGTGTATGTACACACCATACTCAATGCATGTGTTTTTTGCTGAAAAATTTGTAAAAAGCCTCAGGAGTTGCTGGCCTCGCTGGTGGTAGGAACTGTTACATGAAAATAAATAAAAATTGTTAAAATGACACCGTACTGGTCCTGGAGCTGGTTTGCAGTGATACTGATGAGCTGTTTACAGAATAACCCAGGTAGACAAGGCTGTAGCTTTACTCAGTTTTCTTCGAATGACTTTTGTTTCTCAAAGTTCTCTGTTGAGAAGTTGCCTCACAGCAGCCTAAGCCAATCTAATTGCTGGCCACTTAACTTTGTCAGTAAAATGAGCAGCTCTCACTCTGAATACTGTGGAAGAAGAAGAGGCAGCTTTTATACAGCCATTTTCCTGACCATAAATATTCTTTAAGATATGCCATTTTACATTTGAAATAAACTTTGCAGTGCTACTTATTCTGCAGTGATTAAATCCAGATGTGCATAAGAGGAGCATTCTAGTGAACCATATAAAGCTGTTCCAAGCTCAGAAAGCTTTTTCCATAACCAGCAGGTAATTTATCAACTTAAGAGAATGAAATGAAGGGTGAAGATAAACATTTTGTAGAACAAGAATTGAAAGAATACATCTAGTTAATTTGTTCTCTCCACTAGAATAAAAATGGATCATCTACATCTTTTTCAAGTGTAATTTAATTTGACCTATAACATCATAATGGAATTATTTAAATACTTGAGTGTCTTGTTTGAACTATTTTTTCAGCAATCCTGAGGTAATTTTGTTTTTCTTCTATAGTGACACAGCAGCAAAAGTAATGGTGGAACTACTGGGAAGTTACACAGAGGACAATGCTTCCCAGGCTAGAGTTGATGCTCACAGGTAATACTGACTCCCTGGTTCCCTTAAAAGTAGCTTTTTCTCAATTGCTAAATTATGTTGATCATCTTATTAATAGTATGGAATGGCCTGGCCAGGCAAGGGCCCTGCCACAGCCTCTTTTCTATAACATGGTGGGCTTCATCAAGAGCTTATCTGTGCAGTCTACAGTAGGTTTAGTGGGTGTCCTGGCAGAGTCAGGTTGACACCATTTTGCAAGCGCACAGATGAGCTTCTGGTCACTGCTGAGAGAGATCAGCCTTGGGTAAAGACTTTACATCAACTGTGCAATTACAATTTGAATTGGCATCCTTTGATTTCAGACTTTTTACTTACCGGTTGTTTAAGTCTCCGACTTGGAGTGTTCTTTCCAAATAGCACTTTCTGCTGAAAAGAAATTCTTGTTCTCTTCTATGAGCAAGTGCTGAGGATGTGAACTGCAAAGAAATAAACTTACTTGTTGGACAAGCTGGGAGTAAATGGATTCTTAACACTGTATTTTCCCCATTGCCAAAATTAGTAAAAGCTTGTATTTTGACATTCTACCTGTCATGATTATTCATAGGAATTAGATTTTTAGGAAGTTGTGTAATTCTGCCAGGAGTGTACAGCCAATAGTTCTCTCAGGAGTTGTTTATACTTGAGCATGGAGGGAAATCAGGATGACTCATGTAGAAAACTAGTGTCTGCACATAAATGAAAACTTCATTGGCCACCCTACAGGAGTCTGAGGCCTTTTACATCTGAAAGAACATGTCTACCCAGGGTTTATCATACTGCTGTGACTGTACAGACCTTGGGTTCTTCTGGGTGTATGTTACGTGGCAGGGTTGCGGTCTGGGCTGTTAGAGCAAGTGCAGCACCGTCTTCTAATGTGCTGCTGAACAAAAGCTTTCACCTAGAGTTCTAGAAGCACTTTCAGTCTCTTTATAGTCTGGAGCTGCAACTGATAAATCATAGGCCTTGCAGGGTTTGGTATTGGGGTTTTCTCTGTTTTGTGTCACACATTCAAGTGTAATTATTCTTCCTAAACAACCTGATTCTAGGAAATTTAAGGAGGACAGTAAAAGTACCTCTCAGAATGAAGTCTGAGCTGGAAATGAGGACGTAGATGGAAACAGTAGGGTGATCTGTAGTCTTGCCACCTGGCAAATTTCAGTTGTGGTAGTGGGCAAATTACTTAATGCTTTCTGTTCCTTGTTTTTTCCATCTGTAAAATGAAGATTAAAATTGGGATGTGACATGTCTTACATTTAAGAATAGTTGAAAACCCTTGTGTGTTTCCTAGAAAACAAGGAACAACAATTTGAGTTGCACTTACTCATAAAAATGTGTGTTGTTGTAAACCCAAGCATTTTCCTTTTCTAATTAGATGTATTGTACGAGCATTGAAGGATCCAAATACCTTTCTCTTTGATCATCTTCTTGCCTTAAAACCAGTCAAATTTTTGGAAGGAGAACTTATTCATGATGTAAGTAACTTGAGTTTTAGCAAGATGGTTTTATACCTGTAAAGTGCCTTGTTTTATTAGAATCTTTTGAAATTCATTAGAATAGTTATCTATGTCACTAACACTGAGCTGCAATGTAGTAGTTCTTTTAATGCTTTTAGAATTAAAAAATGACAGTGTTATATGGGAAATGTTTCCCTTTAGGAGCTCCAGAAACTCAGAGTTACAAATCCTGCCCTCAGTGAGTTCTGTAGCAAAAGTGCCTTTCAAGTGTGAGCAGTGGAAGTAAGCTCAGCACAGCCAGCCCTCAGCTATTGACAGAAGACAGTTTTAACTCCTAACGGTTTATTTTTATGTTCAATACCAACAGTTTAGATAGATATAGATAGACATAGATATATATATATGTGCCCACTCTGCAGGGAGAGAAGCAGAGATATTTAAACTGTTCTCCTGTTTGTTTTCCATCTTCTAGCTTTTGACAATTTTTGTAAGTGCTAAACTAGCATCCTATGTCAAGTTTTATCAGAACAACAAAGACTTCATTGACTCCCTTGGTAAGTTTTCAGATCATTACATTTCTGACCATTCCTGTGGCTTAAGATATCGAAGCTGCAGAGGAACCCGTATATTGAAGCTAAGGAAAAGTCATAGGAACTTTAAAGAATAGATTAGAGTTTGTAGACTCTTCTACTAGATCGTAAGTGGACCATCTAACTGATTTTTTTCTACTAGGACAAGCTGTTTTATGGGTTTGAAAGAGAACTGTGTTTTTCCCTGCTTCTTTTCTCTTAAACCTCTCTGGAGGGGAGTTTTGATGCATTGATACTCTCGGCTAGGCCAGAGATCACAACTTTATACTGAGTAAGCCAGCAGCTTGTATAAATCCCTTATAATTTTTATGATTAAGAACTTTATAACAGCAAATACTTCTCCTGATCAGTAAGATAAACCATGCAGATAGTGTGTGAGTCTGCGTGTGTTGATGCATTAGACCCAGCAAGCCACAGTCTGTCCCAGTTAATTTGTTTCATCACATGAAGCAATGTGATGGAATGTTAATGTCAGCACCCTCTTTATTTACACACTGTGGAAAAAAGGAGTAGTAATTAACACTTTGACACTCCCCCGTTGATGTGTAATTGACTGTTTCAAAGGAGCACTGGTTCATAAGCTATTGCATGCATTAAAATTACGTTTTTTATATTCCAGCTTTTTAGGACAGGGGTCAGTGACAATGCAGAAATTGCTCAATGATGCAGATTTTTTTATTACTGCATTAAGGTTTTGACATATTGGTAATGAATAAATGTTTCCATAAAAATCAGATTTTTTTTTTTTTATAACTTTGATTTTGAAATGACACTGGCACACTGGCTGAATGCATTTGAGGAAAGGCATAGTTTTGCTAAAACAGAGTTTAGTGCAGCCTTTTAACACATGCATTACTTTGTTTAATGGAGTGTGGTATAATTCTGAGAATAATTACCCTCGATGCTTTAAAATGCTGGTACGTTGGGTATTAAAATGATGGAAATACCAGCGTGATTTTTTGTGGATAAAATTAGCAGCAAGTTTATGGTAGTTTGTAACTGTGTACATGGGATAAGCATACCTTTTGTCCTATGTGTTTGAACATTAGTGACATAGACATCTTATGCTTTTCTTTCTTAGGGGAAAGTGGGTTTAGTACTGTAATTCTTTTTATGTATTGAAATGACTTACCTATTAGTTACTTGTCCACAGAAGTATTTGTTGAAAATGCTGTTATGCTACCATTAGAATAAATGCATGGAAGCTTAATTACATATATATGTAGTATTAATAGTATAATATGCAATAGCCATTATTTCTTTTGTTTTGCCTCTTTTTACCTGTTTTTACCTCTGTGAATATACATGTGCATTTTGAGTGTATCTAGGATTCACATAATCTTAGTAAAATCCTTAGATATCAGTGTAACTGTTTTGAAAGACAGCCTTACTCCCAGTTACCTTGATTTCTCACTCACTTTATGGTGTACCCAGAAAATCTGGAATGTCTTTAAGCAGTGGACAAGGTAGAGATTCTGAGGCAGTGCAGACAGGAACAATGTGAACGTGGTCTGAGCATTTCAGCCGTGCCTTTGAAAAACAAGGGCAGTTTGGTATAGAAAACAAAACACTTATTAGATGAGGCATTCAGAAATTCTTCAGAACATGTATGATCTGTTCCCCAAAATGAACATACTTTTAACCATGCTTTAAAGTTTTTAAAAATAATTCGCCAAGAATTAAAATAAAGGGTATTAATAGTAGGATTTCAGTGTCAGTACAGCACCAGCTTTAGTTCTCACCTTTCCTGGATGAGGACCAGTTAAAACCAGCCTCTGGGAGCTGTGCAGTGGAGGCTCCTACAGGTGGCATCCGTTTGTTACAATCTGTTGTTTTATTAATGCTGACAACTTAGGCCAGCAGTAGCATTATCTGTGTCAACTGAATCGCCCTAACATGTCCACATCTAATCTGGTATTAGCAGCAGCCTTTTCGGAAAGTTAATCAGCATCTCATTTGCATTTGTTAATTAGGGTTAATGTGTGCTAATTGATTTTTTGATGCTTGTAGAGTTCCATTAAACCCAGTTAGGTATAGTTGCTGGTGCTACTCATTCAGATGAATTATGGTGATCACATTTTTGTTGAATCAGTGCCAAATAGGGAACCTGCATCATAATTACAGCTAATTAACACAACATGATGTCCTACACTAATGTGCTTTCCTATTAGTGTATGGATGTTATAAATTCCAAACTTAAATGTTTACTGAAGCAATGTGAATGTTTATAATGTCATTCTAAAACAAAATGAAAGAAACTTCCCCTGAATCTCAGTTGGTACCTCACAGAACTGGGATTAGGAAATGCCCTGGTTCAGCTGAATATCTTTAACTTTGTTGACCTAGACCTTTTTTCAGGAAGAGTCTCTGATTCGGATGTGCAAGCTCCTGGCTGAATTCCTTGTGTTGCTGGTCATACAATCATGTAAAACTTTTAATATCTGTTCCACTGTTCTTGAGGAGCACTTTTTTTTGCCATACTAGATACTCTAAGCATGTATGTGACTCATGATGCTTTTTTGCTGTGGTATGAACAGTTAATTCTGTGCCAAAACACATTCTTCTGGCACAAAAATGTTATGTTGCTAAGCCATTACTGAGGTCTATTTTCAAGCAACTAGACGAGAACGAGCAGTGAGGCTGTAAGAAGGTTTTGACATTACCAGTTGTATATTTGCCGTTTGTTGTTGCGTTGCTGTTCTTCCAGAAGGCACAACTGGAAGTCACTTGTTCCCTCACCACCTAAAATTCTGTTAAGGTTATGTTTCTACTGTTTAAAAAAAATAAATCTCTGTGCTTCAGTTTTGTAGATAGTAATTACCTTTTACTGTCAATGACAGAGTCTTGATGAATTCACAACTAAACTACCCATTTTAGCAAATCACAAGGAAGATGCAGGAATTAATGTTTTACCTCAAAAAAAAATGCTGATAAGGACAGGTGGAATATTTTCTTGATGTGAAATGATTTTTAAATTATTGGAAGCATATTTAGTAAAAATAACATGAAAACCAAACAAAATTATTGAATTAATAATTAATATCCATAAACTATCAACACTTTTACACAGGCTTGTTGCACGAACACAACATGGCAAAAATGAGGCTACTTACTTTCATGGGAATGGCTGTAGAGAATAAAGAAATATCATTTGACACAATGCAACAGGAACTTCAGATTGGAGCTGATGATGTAGAAGCATTTGTTATTGACGGTAAGAACGGCAGGACCGTGCTTTACACGGTGCTAGTGAACAATACCTTTTATAGTCTAAGCTAATGTTAAATATTCAGAAAAATACTCATCTTTAATTTTCTTTGTTACAAGATATAGCTGTAAGACTTCATGCTTAAAGACATGCCTAACTGTTGTCTTTTAAACAGTGTCTTTCTGTGATCAGCACTGTATTTCATGTAATTCTTCATCGAACTAAGAAATTGTTTACAGGTTTAATTTGTCATCCGCTTTTGTTTGCTGTCATTAAAACAGGATGTGTTTGTAGGGGAGAGGAGTTCATAAAATCCATACAGGATGTTGCTTTAGTAGTTTGGCACCAAACAATAGATTCATGCCCGACCTTAATCTTGTTACACCATTTTGCTTTTCTGCCTACTAGGCTTAAAAAGAACAGCAAAACAACATTAAGTGAACTGCTGTGTTGATATGTTTGTATTGAGCTAATTTTGAACAGCTTTTATGCACTGTAATACCTTTGCACTATCTTTAAAACATTGCTCAAAGCAGCACTTCTTTTTTGCAGCTGTAAAGACAAAGATGGTGTACTGCAAAATTGATCAGACACAGAGGAAAGTCGTTGTCAGGTAAGACTTAATTCTGTATAACATTTTGCAGAACTTAGTGTGTTCTAATTATTTCACTTACATTTGAAGGATATTTTAACTAGAAGCAAGGTATTGTTCCTATCAGTTGCTGGTAGTTAAATAATTGCTATTTATCATAATTTTATTAAAGCTCACACTGAATGTGATTAGCTTATTTAATGAAAGAGTCCTATTTTCCAGCACATTTCATTTAATGACCTAATAGTGACAAGAATACTAATGACTGTTGTTGCTTTAAATATTTGGGAAAGGCTACAGAATCTCTCACTGGTGAAGTGCAGCCCTTTAAATAGAGAAAATTAAAAATTTTCCTGTTCACTTGTGAGAGTAGAATAATGCTATAAAAGAATTACAAGATGAACATGACACCTAGTAATCATCTTCCAATTTTATTTTACTTCTCTAGTCACAGCACACATCGGACTTTTGGAAAGCAGCAATGGCAGCAATTGTATGACACTCTGAACACCTGGAAACAAAATTTGAATCAAGTGAAAAACAGTCTCCTCAGTCTCTCAGACACTTAACATTTTTTTTTGACCTAGTAATGTCACTATAGATTAAATTTATTCAAAAATTTGACAATTTGTGAATATTTCCAAAACGTATGCAGTTGGGTTAAGAAGTTAAATATTCTAAATTGCGACACAAAAAAGGCAATAAAACTAACATGGGAAAATACCTTCTGTTGATTTTCTTACATAATTAGCAACAACAAACGGTAGCAATGTTGGTTATGCTTCTTCTGTTCTTAAGTTTACAACGTGAGGATCCTTCTTTGCATGAGCGTGGGGAAGAAGAGGGGGAGATCAGAAAAAGTAATAGCAGAAGCAATTGTAAAGTAAGAGAAAATTTCCCCTATACCCTAAGGGAGGAAAAATGTGAATCAGTTATGAAGCTTTATGAAGCAAGATCTGCTGCCTTGTCTTTAAATCATACCTGATGCTTTAGTGTTGAAATATATCTATTGTAGTTGATTCTTGTATCAACAAGGTCTATTAAAATATTAGGCAGTAATGCCAGAAGATTTTCCTGCTCTTCTGCCACTTAGAACTGCTCTAAGTTGTAAAAGTTTGTAGAAACCACTGTATTTTGAAACAGGTGCTTGAAAACTGGATGAGCAGTCTGACAGAGAAACTAAAGTATTTCAGTCAACACTTCTGAGGAGCAGAAGAAGGGTCTCTTAAGTAATTGTTTAATTTCACTTAGTATGTTAATATCCATTAACTCGTGAACTTCGAAACTGGGCAAAATCCATAATAACTCAGCTATGATTGCAGGAACAGAACTGATATTATTAATAGGGATTGGATACCCATTTTTGAACATAAAAAAGGTCTATATATTGTACTGAACATGAAAGCACAATCTATAACAATCCATATTCTATAGGAATACCTCTACAAATCTGGTTTACGTAACTGATTTATCTGTGCCTTTTAGGCGCAGATCCTGCCACTGATCTTCACTGGCCTTCATCATATTTTCTTTTTCTGGTTGAATGAAATCTCTCTAAATTCAGGATTTTCTCAATTTTTTCTATTTGGTTTTGTATAATGGAGTTAGGAGTAGCAGAGCTGTCTTCATCTCTGAGTGCGCTTTTGCTTCTTGCTGCAGTTACAGTCACATGAGAAGACTTCTGCTGCTCATGCTGCAAGGCAGTAAATTCTTTTTTCACCTGACAGAGTACAAATAATCCAGTGAAATTCAGGTACAAATGTTCAAATTGTTGGATTTTGCTGAGCATTAAGCAAGCAAGGAAATGTGAACAGAAAGATAAGTCAGTTGGGAGAAATACATTTAGTTTGGGGTGCTTGTGCCAGCTTTAATTTAGAAAACTTGATAATGCTTTTATAAGCCAAACCTTAATGTAAGACTTAGCACAGAAAAGTACGATTAAAAGAAAGGAAACCTTGCCCTAGAATGCAGACTAGTAAAATAAATAGTTTAATTAAACAGTTTAATGTTGCAATTGACATTTCTATTGCTATGCAGGCATTTGATTAACAAAACCCAAAATCATGAGGTTTATAGTGTTAACTCCCTCTCTGCTTTGCTATTGTAGAGATTAGAAAGCAAACATCGTTAACTGATGCAGGGTCTGTAATAGGCTGGGGTTTTATGTTAAAGATCTGAATAGTTTTAATTACTATTTGACAGATAGTTCGTACCTATCCAAATCAAGCACATGGCAACAGCAGGGAGGCAGGGTTTTGCCTGGCTGCTGAGTTCTGTCCTGTGGCTCGGGGGAGGCCAGCATGCAGCACCAGCCACTGTCAGGGGCACCCACAGCTGGAACCTGGGCTGCGACAGTGAGGGTACTTCTCTTACAGGGATCACTAAAGGAGGCCTTCCTCCTCTGCTCAATTACTTTTTAATATTTGGCAACCATGTCCCAGCCAACTGTAACCCACAAAGCCTTTATCAGGCCTGCCTTTATTTAGCACAAAAATTTTGTGCTAAAACTTTCCTTCCCTGGTGCACAAGGATTTCTTGAGGTTTGAAATACGAACAATGAACTTCATGCAAATTGTTCACTTAGCCTGTTGCATCTGTAAGAACATTACTGCTGTGCAGCTGAAGATACTGATACTTGAGGCCAATAATGACTATAATTCTATTTCAATGAGAAAGTAACTTCTTCATTTGAGCAATAAAATCTTTCACCCTGTTAGGTCTAGTGGCTGTACATGTATGCTCTCCTGTGCTCTTTCCCAAGGCCTCAGAAAGAAACAGCTCATACTTCATTGCAAGCCACTACTCAAAATCTCTATGGAATAGCACAGGGGGCTGCATCTGTCCTGTACTAATAATCCAACAGAAAAAAATTCATTTAGGTCTTCCACATCTGGAAGTGACATTTCCCAGTGGAATTAAGCCATCCTGTGTTACTTGGATTTTAGTGAAGAGAAGTGTTTGGACCTCTTTGGAGAAGTAATTGCAGTTAGGTAATATATACATGGCATTTTAATACAGTAACAATGCATTTAGAATAAAGCTTTAAAAAAATAATTTCAACTGTCAAACTAAAAGGCCTCAGTATTTTCACAGTAAAATACAAGTAAAACATGTCTTACTGCCAGCACAGAGTAATATGGCAACCTATAGGACATGTATGCATAAAACCCATTCACTGCTGAATAATGTGAGGCTACAGTTAAGAGACCACTATTTAAACAGCTGGGGATGCTTCTTCATCCTTACCTTGATACTCAGGTATGACAGGCTAATTTTTAAAACAGTTCTTAATATTTTTAACTAGAATTTTAAGTGCATTTGTAGCATTTCTTTTTTATTTTTATCACTTTTTTAGGGTACTATACTTTGGTTGAATGAGATTACCCAAATTGTGGAAGCCATAAATCTGCTCTAGTTACAATCATACACGTTAGTCAAAACAAATAAACTGAGCAACAGAAATGACTGCTGAGCCTATTTTTAACCTCTCAACAGCTTTTTCATATTGGTCATAAAAATGACAAATTTGAGGATAGAAAGTATTAGAATGACACCAACACAAAGAGAGGGGGTGGTCTGCAATATCCCAGGCTGTAAGTATTTTGAAAATAATCTAAAGTCAAACCAGCAAGGAACAGTGTTCTTGTCCATCTCTGTTTTTACGTAGCCATTACATAGGGACCTTTAGTTTGGAGATGATGAAGTACACGAAACCACAGTCAGATAATGAAATACATCTTTTATTAGCTCTAGATTAGGTATTTTAGTTCACTCAATTCCTGGCTCCACCTCAGTGAGAAAAAGCAAGGGAGACACAGTAAATAACAAACGGCGTTTGTTGAAAAATCCACCTCACTTATTCCAAGGTAGAGTCATGTCAGGAAAGCTGAGTAATTTAAAACATCAGCCCTTACTTCTGAATTTCAGAGAATGTGAAAGCTGATGGCATTGAGAGCTGGTTAAATCTGCTGAAGTCAGGCAACTTTGTCACTTGAAAACACTTCACACCCCAACATCAAACCTCATCTAAAGACAACAGCCATAACTACCTGATAAATACCCCTAGAGCATCTTCTAAAAAGGAAGGTCAGCTGCAGTTGTACGTTATTGTACCACTCTGTTTAGTGTTGGATCAAATCCTAATAAAGCAGTTATAGCTGTTCCAAGCTCCACACTCTTAAGACCTAAAACTGCAGCATGAGCCATTGCTAGTGCCATCCTGAAGGAAGTGGTCTTAGAGGGAAGCGATGTTTCTTTTTTAATGCTCTTTTACACGTTTGTGTAATGTCATCCTACTAAATAATAAGATAACTCTAAATACAGCATCACATGACCCTAGCATAAACAGGCTCTAATTCATAGATATGCTGAAATTTTAGTCTTTCACAATTCTTTTAAATAACATGTTCCTATCAAGTAATAAAGGAAACAATGTTTTTATACTTTTACATACTACCTTTTTTCTTTTTTTTTTTTTTTTAATCTCCTACTTTTACTGTAGGTGATGAGTTTTATTAGGGTACACAATGAACTACCCTCTTCCTCCCTTCCCAAACAGGCTGGTTAGCATCTCTTTGATTCATATACTGTGACTTTTTCCTGCTGCTTTCTATCAACCTTAATTGTGAAAAACGGTGCCTCGTTGCCCTTTTGATATTATTTTGGAGATTGACTCAGTCTTAAAGTATCCAGATGCGTACAGTTGTACAAATATCTGTG